>NW_004624816.1:10003175-10015406 GCF_000247695.1 Heterocephalus glaber
GTGAAGGGAGGGCTAGGAATGGGGAACAAATAAGAACCAAAATGCATTATGTAAAGGTGCACTTCCCAGTGAGAAATGTAATTGTGTTGTACACCTACAATGTACCAATAAAAGAATTTAATACAAAAAAAAACCCAATAATAAAAAATGTGAGAAATTAGAAATGACCTTGAACTACATGTTCCTCTGGGAAAAGTAATCCACCGAGAAAGGGGGGGAGGGGGAGAGAGAGAGAAATGAACAATGGGAGGATAAGCAAAACTGCTTAGCCCAAAAGAATACTTGGAAGATAAAACATGAAGTGAGCAGCCACACGTTATCTCTTCCCCAAGTGAGGAATTTGCCTCAGGTCTGCAGCTTGGCACCATCTGCCCAGCATTTCTGCAAGTCACATAGTTTCACCTCAGCTCATATCTCCACCCTCCCAGGAATGATTCAGAACCTGTACAGGGTCGTGATTCCACTAATGAAGGAGGATTCCTAGTTCTCCTTAGCCACAATTCAGTGTGAATCCAAATGCAGTAATACGTGCTCTTAAGAGCTCTATTTCTTAGAATTTTATTAAAACAAATATTTATGTTACAGAAAAGGACTTTGTGGATATTAAATTTTCCTAAAAAGGCCTATGGTACAGCACTCACAAACCCTTACTAAGATCATTGGCTGATATCCCCCCCCCCTTCAGTATATAGCCCCAAACTTCTATCTCAGCAAATCCTGTGCCTCAATATAGGAGCCGGTTTCTTTGGTTTTTACCATAAAACTCCCATTAATTATGTGAGTATTTTATCAATCCTTTGTCTTTTCCCCTTGTATGTGTGTTTGTGTCTATGTCTATTCTTCTATTCTATTGGAAGGATCTTAAACTTAATAAGCCACAATGTAATGCAAACCTACTTCTGGGCACATAGGGCCAGAACTTGATGAAGCAAGAGAGGAACTGAAGTTGAAAAGTTAAGGAGGTGCTTGCGCTCAGGATGTCCATACAAAACTTTTCCACTGCCATCCAACTCCTGTGAAGATCTGGAAAGTAAAGTGTCATAGCACAGTGCTGGGTAAGAAACTTACACACATTATGTCATCTAATTCTTTTTTTTTTTTTGCTTAAATTCTTTTATTGGTACATTTTAGGTATACAATACGTTTACATTTATCATTGAGTGCTTGTACCTGATGATGTATCTTGGTTCTTATTTTTTCCCCATTCCCTGTGCTCCCTTCACCCCCTCCACCCTTCCCTATTTACATAGACTTTGTTTCCATTTTTTCCTTTTCTCATAATTTCTCCTTTCCCTTCTTTCCTTTCCCCTTCCCCTCTCACTTCCCTTACCCCCTTGGACCTTTTCTTCCTATTGTCTAATTCTTGAAACAGATGCTAAGTGACTCACCCACACAGCTGACTACGTCTCAACCTCAGGTTCCACTCAGATACCTCCTTCTTTGAGAAAAACTTCCTAAACACCTTCCCTGAAGTAAGCATCCCTCCTTGCAATCCATCATGGCACTCTCAAATTTCTTCTCCATATATTTCAAAATGTATAATTACTTCTTGTTTAATGTCAGTTTCCTGCTAAAATGTTACCTTGGTTAGGGCAGTGTACTAGTCAGCCTTTCAATGCTGGGACACAACACCAAGGAGAAAAGGAGGAAAAGCTTCCTTTGGATCATGTTTTTCAGAGTTTCAGTCTATGGTTGGCTAAGTCCAAGGCAGAAACATCATGGTAGAAGGATCTAGCAGAGGAAAGTTGCCAGTCATAGCAGCCAGGAAGCAGAGAGAAAAGAAAGAGCCAGAAAAGGAGCCAGGTATAGCCCCCAAGTCACAACCCACACAGGCACACCCAGAAATGTGCTTTATTTATTTATTGAACTCTGAGATGTCTCTCAAGCCAATCAAGTTAACCATAAAGATGAACCATCACAGGCAGGAGCCATGACTGTCTTGCTTAGTGTTACAGTCCCATTGCCTAGCACAGTGCCTGGCATATAGTTGACCCACAACAGAATATTGTTGAATGAATGAAATACAGAATGAATAAGATACAGTATACATTAAACTGAACTTTAATAAATAGCTTTGTGATGTTTCAAATCCAGGTGTGACTTTTGCTTGCTTCATGACTTTAGGTAAGTTATTTAATCTCTCTGTGGCTTAGTTTTCTTATTTTACAGTGGAATGTTCATTGATTCAATTATTCACCAAGTGGCCTGTAAGGTATCTCGCATAAGTCAAACAGTAAATGAAAAAGCTATTATGGTTTAGATTGAGAATATTCCTCAAAGGCCTCATGCCCTTGTAGGTGGAGCTTTTAGAAGGCGATTGAGTCATAGGCACAGTATAGCAGACCTGCTGTTAGGAAGTGGGGCCTCATCAGAAGAGGTGGGTGACTGGGGCTGTGACCTGGAAAAGTGTATCTCCCTTCTTGGCTCCTTGCTTCTCAACCTGCGTCCTGCCTGCCGTAATGTGAGCAGCTTCCCTCTATCAGACCCTTCCACCATGCTGTTTCTGTCTTGGAGCCTGCTAACCATTGGTAACTGACACTGTAATAAACTTCTCCTTTAAATTGCAGGTGTTGAGTATTGTGTCTCAGTGACTAAGAAAGTAACTAGGAAGCATTCCAGATTATATACTGTCCAAATTAACATGTTCAGTGTTCTAGTTATCTGTGACCATATGACAAATCACCCCAAATGTTAGTGGCTTAAAGCAACAATTATTACACCATCACTCACAGTTCCTGTGAGTTAGGAATTTGGGAAGGGCTCTGCCAAAGGTCTGGCCTGAGATTTCTCAACCAATCAGATGGTGGAGGGATCAGGAAAAGCAGAAGGATCAGGAAAAGCAGAAGGTCTGCAGAAGCAGAAGCTGAGGGTTGACCTGGCATTCATATTCATTCCCTCTGTCTCTCTCTCCCTCCCTCCCTCCCTCTCCCTCTCCCTGTCCCTCCCCATCCTCCCTCCCTCCCTCCCTCCCTCTCTCCCTCCTTGCCCTACATTCTATCAGGGTTCCTTTATGTGATCTCCCTAGGTGAACCAACTGGGCTTCCTCCATTACAAATGTTCCAGCAACCAAGACAGAAGTTGCATTGCCATTTACATCTAGCATTGTAAATCACACAGCATCCCTTCACCCTACTCTATGGTCAGAACAGTTTGAAAAACCCACTGGATTTAAGAAAAAGGACATAGATCCAACCTTTTCATATGATATAAAAGTAATAAGCAACATATTAGTACAGAAAAACACATAGTTCATAGCTCATCCTTTGAAACCAGAATAGCCAAGTGGAAAGTCAGTACAGATTCTTATTTTTACTATAAAAACTAAAATCAAAAGTATACATTAGGAACTGAACTTGTTTCTCCTCTTCCTCTTTTTCTTCTTGTTTCTGGAGATAGAATAGATATGTTTTCTGGTTGGTAATCATTCACCAGACATTGTACTAAATCAAAGCTAACAGATGATGAGTAGAGCTATCCACTACCCCCTGCTCAAGCTGAGGCAGGCCAGTGGCGCACTGTCTTGGCAGGAGAGATTTTAACAGGAAGCAGAAATTGCATAGTTTTTACCCCAACAGAAAACCCAAAAAAACCTTGCTTACGCACAAAGGATTTTAAGCAATCTTACACAAACACACTTTCCATACTGTCACGAGAGGTTAGCTCTTAGTCTATTCCCAGCACACAGCATACACTCACTGTTTCCCAGTGAAACACACACGTCAATGGAGAAAGCATTTCTGCCTTCATAGCACCAACAGTTAAAAAGCACACCGCATGTTTCAGCTTTATGTGAGTAATCATGTAAGTTCCAACATCAGAACCACTAGGTTGGTCAAAGTATTACCTATAAAATTATGTTTTAAGTAATGCTTAAAAGACACTTGTAGAAATAGTGGGACTACAGCAGGAGACGTACATCGGGACCAGCGGGAGACATAGTGTTATAAGGACTTCAAATGTAAAGATGGGAGTTGATTTTCACCCATAGCTTCTAGGGAAAGGATATCTCTCTCTCATTTGATTCCTACAGCCAAGACACACTGCCATCATAGGAAACTAAGAAATCTTAGAACAGGTAACTGGCTCAAGGAACTCTCTAAATAAATATTCCCAAATAAAAACCCTATTGATGCAAAAAAAAAAAAACACCTGAAACTCAGACCACTGTAAAAAGGAGTAATTAGTGCACAAAAAGATTAATGGAAAGCCTGCTAGGACACAGAGAGTTAGTGACAATGAGATATTCCACACTGTTCACACACCAATGTGGAGGCTGGAGAAGAGCCCCAGGGGAAAGGAGTGACCTGAACTTGCTCCAGGAGAGTCTGACCTCGAAGCACCTACATGGAAAGGTATTCCTGAATGCAAAAAAGTGTTTCCAGAGAAACAGGCCCAGGAGAATCACATATGTCATGTTTGAACATGGACACTCACTGCGAATGAAGGGCTGCTGAGCGGAGTCAGACTTCTTAAGATGCACCCTTCTGTGATCATGAGCTGAAGCCTCTTTGAGCCTATTGGGTTGATGACATCCACAATGATTCCATTCATTGCCTGGAAGGAGGATGTTGGGCTTAGTGTGGCAGATCATTCAGGGCAGCCGACATAGAAGCTGATTTGCATAACGAAGTCACCACCCTGTTGCTCCAGTACAGTATTTGGCCTTCTAATTCTGCTCTGTAGTTCAGAAACATTCCTTCAGAAGCCAGAAAAATTCATAAATGTGAGCAGCATGCTGAATATATCACCCACCACTTCATCCTCATGTTGATGTAATACAATTGTGAAAGCCGCCCTGCTGAACCCCCAGATCCACTCTAATATACTTCTCTACCAGAGAACTATGCCTTTAAAATGGACATGTAAGTGACTTTGTCTCCCAAGTCTTCAAACTCTTGCCCATGATATTTCTCTGTGATGACTGAAATTCTTCATGATAATGTTGTGCAGATATACAACCACAGCATCAAATTCTGCATCAGATGTGGAGAAAGGCAGAAAGCTCTCTTCCCAAGGGTGTGCATCCTGGGCATTGCATCCACCTATGAAGGCGAGTCAGCACGTGGCCAGGTCCAGCATGGGCCCTGCACCATGGAGCCCCACTCACCTCCTGGCCTCACTGCCCAAGCTGCACCCCACACTCCTGGCTCTGGCCTGTGTGCAAGGCTGGCTGGCACCACCTGGACTGCAGCCGCTCCCCACACCCCAACCTGTGCCAGGCTGCCCTAGCACCTTCTAAACCCAACTTCAACAGGAGACGTGTTTGCAGGTATATTTGAAAATTACTGTCTGTCCACAAATTATTTAGATTCCTATTATGTGCAAAAAAATTGAATCCCTTCCCCAGCTCCTATAGCTTTGTTCCATTAACATATCTGGCTTGAGGTTCATCTACCTAACCTAAACATGGATGGCATTTTTTCTGAGCCACTTTCCCTTGGCTGGGACAAAATACCCAACCCCTGCAACTTAAAAGAGGAGAAGTTTATTTTGACTCATGGTCGGATGGTCCAAGACATAAACAGCTGTGTGGAAGGATCTGGGTGGAAGACAGCTGTTCTTCCCATGGCAGCCAGGGAGAAGGAGGATACTCTCTTCCAGGTCATGCCCTAGTGTCCCACCTCCACCCAGGCCCCATCTCCTAACAGCACTCAGCTAGAGCTCCCCCGAACCAAAGTGTTCCGCACACGTGAGAATTTGGGGAGACATTTTAGATCCAACCATAACACGTTTCTTGGGTACAGTTCCTCCCAATCTGAAGATGTATGAAGTAGAATGACAGTTATCTGTCCCATTCCCCATACAATGACACAACAGGCAGAGGGCTAACCATTTCAGGCACTCCTGTTCCTAAAAGGGGAAAACAAGAAACACTGCAGCCTCTGGTACATAACAGTTCTGAAATCCAGCCATGCTCATGGGGCCAGGTTTTGGCAGAAGACAGTCCTCCTTCCAAAGACTGTATATTGTACTCTGTGATTCTTGGGTGCAGCCTCCATGCTTTTTCTTTTTTAATAGGTAACAGATCTATCCAATAGTTGATATCTTAAAGCAACAAAACCCACTCGGTCACTTTTTCACTGTTCTTCAAAAAGTAGCCTGCTTAGGGTGTTTCTTAGCCTCCTTTCTGTCCACATTAGTTCAGTGATGAAAAAAACCTCTTCATTTTGCTCTATTTCTGACCTTTTCAGTGCAAGCTTTAAAGCTTGTGGGATTTTTGTATATTAATGTGTAATCTACTCCATTAAACAAAACTATTAAAATTCTTAAAATTCCTTAAAATTCCCATAGTTTAATCCCTTCAGATTCTTAGAAAGTTTTTGTCTGTTAGAAAGGATATACAGGGCACCACTGGCCATCTGACAAAAGACCTTACAGGACAACCCTGGATTTGATTTTGCCCTGAAACTATTACTTAATTTGAGAGTTTTGCTATTGTGAAACAAGAAACAGTTTTATTTTTCAAACAGTCTTGGCATCCTAATCCTTCTTCCATGTTTTTGTAGAAAACAGAACATATGCATTTTGGGCTTATCAATACATTTGTACTTAGCATCTACATCTAAAAGAAACCAGGTAGCCTCTCACCACACTGCCTGCAAATTTTCTCAGGTAGATCCATCTATTCGTTTGGTGTATTTTCTCTTCTCCACATTACTACAGGTGACAATTTGGCTAAACTTACTGTCACTGCCTAATAAACACCTGCTACTGTGGACCCTTGACTTACAAACTCAATTCGTTGAGGACTGGTTGTAACTCAAGTTGGTCAGTTGAAGGCTCAGGCTCCTCTACACAGCCTTCAAAGTCTCTCTCTCTCTCTCTCTCTCTCTCTTCTGTGTACAGGCAGATCTCAGAGTCCTTAGACATTGTCCTGGGATTTCTCAACTAACCCCACACAGGAAAGGATGTTGTAATGTTCCTTCCAGAGCTCTTTAAGGGTTAAATCTGTATCTGAGACCATCTGGAAGCACAAGTGGCATTTGGGTTGTAACTCAAGACTTTGGTAATAAGTTAAAACTAAAATTCTAGTCATAACGCAAGTTGTTCGTATATCAGGCCGGTATTAACTCAAAGGTCCACTGTATCTTCTTGTTTTCAGTAAAGTTTTTCTCATATTCCCTTAAACTTTTACAACACATTCCTCAAGGTCCATTAGGCATCTGCTAATTTCATCAAGGTTCATCTAGCATCACCTGCTACCCAGACACAAAGCCAATAGTACATGGCTTACGGTAGTTTTTTTGTTGTTGCTTTGTTTTGTTTTTGTTTTTGTTTTGCTTTGTTTTGTAGCTGCAAACCTTTCTGTTCCACTTTTCTACCAACAAGAAACAAATCTACCCCATATTTGGTGTCTTACAACAAAAACAAACATTTTATTCTCTTACTGTTTCTGTAAGTCTGGAGCCTGGGAAGGGCTTCCCCAAGAAAGTCTGGCTCAGTGTCTCTCAAGTATTTGCCCTCAGATGGGGGCTGGAACGGTCATGGTAGAGGACTTGGAGGAGTGAAAGATGGCCAGGCCTCTCCTTCCTCATAGATTCTGAGGCCTCTCCAAGCATCTTTCTACGCAGGCTCATGGGGACTTCCTCCAGCCTGGACTCCAGCCGTGTATTCCAACAAGCAAGGCAGTGTCTGCACCAAACTTTGTGCTTAGCTCTGGAAGTCACAGAGCGTTTCTCTATGCGGTGAAACAGGCAGAACTACTGCGCAGTGTCTAGAAAAAGAACTCCTTTCTTTTTCTTTTCTTTTCTTTCCTTTTCTTTTCTTTTCTTTCCTATGCTTCTGGGGATTGAAACTGGGACCTTTGCAATAAGCTACAGTCCCGGCCCTTTTCTATTTCTTATTTTGAGATAGAATCTTGCTAATTCATTGCGTTTCCTAGTCTGGGCTCAAACTTGCAATCTCCTCCTGCCTCAGCTTCTCAGACTGCTGAGATTGTAAGTACACATCACCATGCCTGACTCAAACCCCATGTCTTAATGGGAAAAGAGTTTTAGGAAATTTGCATATGAAACGTATATTTGCATATTTTCAAACCACCTTACCCAGTAAGAAGCAGTGGAACTACTTACTTGCCATTCACTAAAGGATATAGATGGATCATTCATTTATTCAAGTATTCACTTCTCCATACCCCTTTCATCCTCTGGGCGTGTCCTGCTAATAGAGACATCACATTGTTTTCAAATGATTTGCTTCTATATGTGTCTTCTCCTAGACTGTTACATCTCTGTGGGTGGAAGCTCTTTTATTCATCTTTACATCTCTATTATTTAGTGCAAAATCTTACTCCTAAAAGATGCTCAAATAATATGTCCTGGCTTAATGGATGAATAAATTATACTTTTACCTTGTTTACAAATGTTGAAATGGAATATTTCCTATTAAGTAATGAATCACCAACAACTAAATTTATGCTTCTGTTGCTAGAAAATTTTGTTCTTATGAAGAAAAGTCATGACATAATCAATGTTTCTATTGGCTTTGTCTTGCAAATGCAATTTTTCACATCATTTATTACATCACTCCTCATGTAATCGTACCTACACACACACCCTACTCAAATCATACCTACTCACACCCTACCTGCCCTAACCACAGCACAGCATTGCCTATCCAACCTGGGTAAAGTCACAAAAGGAAAAGCCAGTAAAGCAGCAACCGCAGGCCTAGGAATTATCGTGGGAAAGATGTGGCCCTAGGAGGAAAAGTGACAAAGCTCTGTTGTCCTTGTGGATACACACCCACCTCAAGGAGTCTGAGCAAAGGAAGCCTCAGGGCTTAATGAATCTTCCAATGCAAAAATTGGATTAATACAAAAGCAAGGTGGTGGGGGAAGTCATTCATTTGCAGGAGACTTGGCTATCAGGACTAGGGCAGGGTGTAGGGCTGGGCTGCTCCTCTACATAGGGGATTCAGATTAGAGGCATGGGTGGTTGGAAGAAGCATACTAATCCTGCCTGTCCAGAGGGTGGAGAAAGTGTTAAGGATGGACAGAAACAAGAAAGAAAAGAACTCAAAAGACAAGACAAAGATTTTAATGATAAAGATTTTAACAGGCAGGTTTGATACTTCTCTATGTCTCAACACCATATCCCCAACCCAAGTTCCTCCCAAGAGGAGAGTTGGTTCAAGGAAGCTGCCACATCATTCTTTGTCACCAAACAAAAAAGATCTGGCTGAGCTCCAAACACAGCAGCCCCAGAGCTTGAAAGTCAAGTTGGTTGCACCGTTGTTGGTGGTGTTTTCACTCTGTTACACAATGAGACATTAGGGCAGATGAATCAATTTTTTCTTGTCAACCATGAAACTATTTGGTTCCTCAGAGCAGCTCATTTATCTGCCTTTGAAGAGGGGCATGAAATAACTGTTTGGGGAACAGCACTTAGGAACAGAAGTTGTATCCCAAACCCCTCTCACTAGTGGGGAAAGGACTTTTATGCTTTGCTAGGGTTGGTACAAGACCTGGGGCAGGATGGGGGGACATGTAAGTAGAAAAGAACCCAGGCATGGTGACCACACCTGTAATCTCAGCACTAGAGAGCCTGAGGCGGAAGGATCACAGCAAATCTGAGGCCAGCTTGGTCTGCATGGTGAGTTCAAGGTCAGCCTAAACTATATAGCAAGGTCCTGTCTGAAAAAGCCAAAAACATTTTTTTTAAAAGCTGAGAAGGAGCTAGGATTGAACAGAGACAAATAGTATAACAGCGATGTGTGGAGGTGCATGCCTATAATCCTAGCTACTTGGGAGGCCAAGGCAAGTTGGGCAATTTAGCAAAACACTATCTCAAAATAAAAATTACAAAGTCAGTGGCACCGCACCTGCCTCACATGCACAAGGTCCCGAGTTTGAGCCCTGGTACCAAAAAAATAAAAATAAAAAGGGCTGGAGATGTAGCTCAGTGGTAGAACACCCTTGGGTTTAATTCCCAGTACCAACAACAACAACAAAAAAGCTATGAAGTATATTTATCTACAACAAATTCTTGTTTACTCTCCTTATTCAAAAGTTATATAGAAATTAATAAAATTCTTACTTATGTAACATGAAAACTGAATATTCCCTTGAAACCTGTCAAATGTTGATACCCTAAGAAGAGCAATTCTGTGTGTCATATGCAAGACAGGCAAGATCAGCAGCACTCCCGCTATTCCTCAGGGTGCAGGATGGAGCTGGAAGACACGCTAGGACTTGGGCACTGCACCATTTGACTTCAGCCTCTGATCAAAATGATGCCTGCATCAAGTTTCCAGTTTTTCCACCCTATTGCACAGTGATCCATTAAGACAGGCGGATCAATTAGACCAGTCATCCATGCAACTGTCTGGTTCCTGAGATCGATCCATTTCTTTGCCCTAGTGAAAAATAGCATGAAACAATGGTTTGAGAGTAAAATATACACCCTTACAAAAGTTGGCATCATGTAGATGCAAACGCCTGAGAGCCAGTCTGGAATTTCTGTTACCATACTATAAATCTTTTCCAGTGAACAAAGAAGAAAGAAAAAAGCATCAAGTCTTCATTTATATTTAAATGAAGGTTCTCTCCATTTTTCCATAGGCACTGTTCAATCAAAGACCCTAAAGGCACTAATAATAAATGAATCACTTTGTGCTTGCACATACAAGCAGCTCACAAGTTTTTCTCAGATTTTGGAACAAGAAAATTGCAGAGATAGGTACTTTTTTGGTCAACACAGGATGGCAAGTGATTCACTATACCTCTTCTGAAGCAATGAGCTTCAGGAACTGAACTAGGATAGAAATAAAGAATGTATGAGAAAGTGACACTAGAAATCATCATATCTGGTAACTTGATGATGCAAAATTTGAAAGCAATCAGGTTTCAGTATTTTGAAACTTGAAAGAAATCTCTTTAAAAGTAATTTAAAACTTTATTTTCACAAAGTTTCCTACTAAGAATAATACTTAGACAATTAATTTCTGCACAACAAAAACTACAAAGGCCTCGATTTCAAAACAAAATGAGACATTACTTAGCCAAAATAAAAAGAAAGGAATGGTAAGAATGGGGAGAAATGGCTACTTTTCATATATTCCTCGCAGCACCATATATTTGCAAAATCATTTTTGAAAATAGCTTGGTAACTAGTATCATGATCTATAAAAATGTTTGGACAGATTTTGCAATTTCCATAACCAATTTGAAGGCTAAAACTTTGAATGTTTTATTCAATATTATTCATAGTAACAAGAATTGGAAATAACTTCAGTGTCCCAAAATTAAAAGAATAATTACATAATTTGGGGTCCAGCCAACAATATGGTAATCATTGAATAAACTATAGAACTTTTGGGGGATAAATCAAAGATATATTTTTCCTTTTTGGTATATTCCAAGCTTACTACATGTGATACGATATACAGTAGGTTTTTTTGTTTTGTCTTTGGTACCGGGGATCAAACTCAGGACCTTCCACTTGCAAGACAGGCAGCAGCACCACTGAGCTAAAGCCCCAGCCATACAGTACTTATATTTAAGGTACTAGAGTGTCGCAATAGCTTCAACACTGAGCTGATTTAACAGGCTATTCTGAAGAGCAGAACAGGGAAAGGAAAGAGTAAGGGAAAGATTTGCTGCTTTTCTACACTACTTGGTGTTTTAGATGATTTATCAAAAACTTAAGAACTTAACGAAAATGACAATTACTGCTTTTGGTGTTGAGGCCAGAGAGACCAAAAAACACAAAAAGATGTGACCAGAGTTTGTTATAGAAATAACCCCCTAGAAAAGTCTAGCGAATGGACTAGAAGGAACTAAGAGGACATTTCTTTGGAATTAGAAATGAGCATGAAAGAGAAGTATCATGCAAAGAGAGAGAGTACAAGACACAGAGAGAGAGAGGGAGAAAGAGAAAGAGACAGAGATCATGCAAAGAAAATGTCACACTTAAAATCTACAATAAAGGCCAGCACACAGGAGGTCAACTGCTCCCGGCGCACAAGAGGAGGCCTCCAGGCCACCGTACCACCCCCACCAGCACACAGAACATGAGCTGTTCCCAGCACACAAGAGGAGACCTCTGGGCCACCTGAGGAGGTGGGCCATGCAGGCACCAGCAGCACCCACCCCCAACCCCCGTCGAAATGAGAAGACATGTAAACAAGTCTCAAAACCAGACTTCCAGATCACCTACAGCAACCCCAAAGGGAAATGAGATGGAACCCTCTGATACTCAACCACCTGGACTCGCTGAACTGGCAACAAAA
>NW_004624816.1:10028973-10138577 GCF_000247695.1 Heterocephalus glaber
CATTTGTTTCCTATGTTGGGATTCCATCATGTTCCTAAGCTCCTCTATTTTTTTATCTGTTTATCTGTGTCTTCTCTAGATTTATTAATCATGTCTTGCACTATGGGCACAATCTCTGCTGATATGAGAGAAATTATTTCTGATTTCATTTTTTCCAGCTCCTCTTTTGTTGCTAGTTCAGGGAGTCCAGGTGGTTGAATATCAGAATGTTCCTTCTCATTTCCCTTTGGGGTTGCTGCAGGTGAACTGGAAGTCTGGTTCTGAGGCTTGTTTACCTGTCTCCTCATTTCAACCCAGGGGGTGGGGGATGCTGCCAAACCTCCTCTGTTCTGGGAGTGGGGATAGGTTGGCCCGAAAACCTCCTACTCTGCACTGGGAGCTGTAGCACATCAACCCAGAAGCCTCTTCTGTGCTCCCAAAATTCATTTTAACCACCACTGTGATAGCATTAAGAAGCAAGGCTTTTCAGAAGTGATTAATCAGGGGGGCAGAGCCCTTATGGTTGGAATTAGGGCCTTTATAAGAGGGGTTGAGAGATGGATTTATTCTCTCCCACTCTCCTGCCATGTGAGGACATAGCTTCCCTCCCCCTCAAGATGCCATCTTGGGAGCAGAATCCTCATCAATGCCAATTCTGTCAGTGCCTTGACCTCAGACTTTCCCACCTCCAGGACTGTGAGAAATAAATGTCCATTCTTAATAAATTGTCCAGTCTGTGGTATTTTGTTACATCAGCACAACAGACTAAGGCAGAGTACATGAAGGAGTCAGTTCTAAAAAGCAGAGCCAAAAAGAGATGTGCTCAGAAATAAGGGACTGGATGGGCTGGGGATTTAGCTCAGTGGTTCCACCGCCTGACTCATGAGCACAAGGTCCCAAGTTCAATCCCAGGCACTGCCCCCCCCAAAAAAAATATAGCTATCGACAAAAACTTTGGCCGGGGATTTAGCTCAGTGGTTTCACCACCTGCTGTGCAAGCGCAAAGACCTGAGTTCGATCCCTGGTACCAAAACAAAAAAAGAAAAAATAAGGAACTGGATTCAAAAAGATAAAATAGAAAGGCATGAAAATAAAATAGAAAAAATAAAAAGAGAAGTTCCTCTCCTTGGGTGTTCCAAATGCCATCTTACTTTATGGTATTCTGCTAGTACACAATTTAAAAGCCATACTTATAAAGAACATGGTACCAGCTTCATGACACAGACATGAGAGCATCCATTATCAAAAATTAAAAGACTTGGGTTCAGGAACAGTGCCTTTTCACTATATCTGTCTGTTCCCCAAAACACTTGTGAGCTTTCATTTCTTGAGAAACAGAAATGGAAGAGACCAAGCCAGATTGCTAGTCCCTGTCCACTCAAAATACATCCCAACCCTGTCAGTGAGCAACTTCGGAGGAAGGAACATGCAATAGGAAATTATGTTTAATTGCCTTGAGAGAACTGTTTAAACACAGCCCAGTTCTGTGAAACAGGAGCCCTTAACAGGGCAGCTACCTGCTCCACATGAGCTGTGTGGATCCAGAATTCATACCCCACGGCTGGTCAACGCGGGAGTGGGCCATGTGCTGCACTAACCTGAGGGGGCTGAGTTCCCAAATGTCTAAAAGAGTGTGCCTGACAAGCTGAAAGGATACAGGCAAAGAAAATTTAGAAGTATTTTGTTTATTGACCAGAAAGGTAGGAGTTCTTACTTGCAAGTGATTGCCTTCTGAGAAAACTCCAAATGCAAGGCTTTCCTCTCACTTCTGCCTCTCATATTCCAGCTCTTCCTAAACTTACTTGATGTCAGCCATGACTTTAAGTGCTTACTTAAAAAAAAGTTTGCCAAAAAATAGGTCTAGAAATTCTAAATAAATAGGTGGTGCTGGAGGATCACTGTTTTCTGTAGATACACAAGTAATTCCTTTGCTCTGATGGTTTTAAGAACTAATACACTCCAACAAACTGCAGTTCTTTTTGTTCAAATACTTCTCTCTCCTTTTCTACCAGCGTACTTTACATCATGTCTCTACCTGTGCTGACTTCCAGATTCTACAACTTCTGTCCACCACATACTTTATCCTCCTATTTAAATCCTAGCTATTCTTTGGGGTGGGATTTCTTGACCTCACCAGTTAGGAGTGGTCCTTTCCTCTCTACTCTCACATGCAATTCAGTTGGAGGTTATCTTTAGGCAGTGGTCACAATCTACCTTGATTTATGGATGTAGTACCTATCATGAACAGTGATAGGGAGAGCAGTGATAGAGATATTTTATCTCTTATAGAAATATTGTTCCCCTTTTCCCTCTTTTTTCATTTTTACATCTGTAATCTGTGTTTACTAAACTTGTTGAATAAATAAATAACCAAAATAACTGAAATAAGAACTTTCATAGGCTTTTGTTAATTTATGGAATGTTGTGATTTAGATAAGAACAAGTTTAGAAAAAAAATATGTGAGACATTTAGCATACAGAATAGAAATGTTTTATTTCTCCATAAGCAGCTCATGAATTACAATACTAAAGTCTCGGCTACTGAATTGTGGAAAATTCTTGGAATAAACAAACATTGAACTAATTATCTAGAATGTATACAAGACTTTTCAGAACTGAGGAGTTTTGCAAAATAAATGGGAAAAGATTCTTCTGTTCTCATTAACACAATTTTATTAAAATATATATAAATATAATTCCAAATATCTATCTTCTGATATAGTTATGTCTTCTAACTGCTTTAAATTTCTGTTCTATTTGCTTAGTATATCTTTTCATCAAATACATTTTACTTCCATAATAATTATCCTGAAGAAATTAGTATTCATTATTTCATAATTAATTATCTATTTAAGATAGATTTTACTTATAAAATATAGAAATGCAAATTTTAAAAATCTGTATTTTATATAATTGTTATTTATGCAATTATTTAGGTAGTCCCATAAGTATATCATTGGAATATTATTATATTATTGGAATATCAATTCTGTAGCAGTTTTACGTGTGGCAATTTCAGCCATGTACCAGTCATCACCAAGTGTCCTATCTACCATGCCAGAGGTCGCTTTACTTGTTTTAGGTAACAAGGGTTAAATCATTTGAGTCACTCTCCAGTTCCTTGAGTTAAAATTAAATTTCCTTCAATTCCATCCTGATGCATAACCCTGGCTTTGCAAGGTTCCCTCCTGTAAAACATCAACTTAATTGGATAATGATCACTTGTCCATGTACTATTTGTATAAACATCCCTCATACAACTGGATGCAATTTATTCAGAAATCAGGGAGAATTCTACATGGCAATGAAATCTTCCCCTGAGATGCTTTTGAGATTGTATTGCAGCATTATAATATAAAATTACAAAATAGCCCTGATCTCACACTGACTATGCAGCTAAGGCCACATGATGGCAAGCACTCATTCACATTAACAACTTTTAACAAAAAAGAATACTTTAAAAACACACTTGATTTTTCAAATATTTCTCAACATCCAGATATTTGACCATACAGAAACAGAACATATGGGTAGCAGTTAATTTTTTAATTGTCACAGTATATTTTCTTCCTATAAGACTGTACAAGAATCCAAAAGATATTTCCAAATTTTTCTGATAATCACCTCCATGCTCAGTGTAATCAAGGTCATAAAAATTTGAAATGTGAATTGTTTCCTGCTTTAAACAATGCTCAGTGTTGTTGGCTCTCAGCTAGCATGAATGCAGAGCTTTAAATTTCTTCTGAATGCATTACATTCCGATCTCACAAGTGAGGACTTTAAATAGCAGCTTAGCATTATGTCAAAATTCCTTTATGCTTTTACACCAGAAAGAAGGCATATAAGGAAAGTAAGAAATTGAACTGTTCCAGACCATCACATTGCTGTTTATGTGGGACATAAACTAACCTTTAAGAATCCTAATTATTCAACTATACAAGACAACTGGTACATTTAAAAGAAAAGTTCTTTATGAATTGGTTAAATAAAAAGATTCACTTGGAACTAGTTCTATTGACTTTCTGTTACATAATGTCAGATGTGGAAAACTTCTATGCATATGCCCTGTGGTGTTATATAAAAACAGCATTTCTCAGTGCAATCTGATCTCCAGGTAATCTTGCCCAAGATGGAGATAGGTAACAAGTAACAATAATTGGTGGCTCTGCAGCTTTGACTACAACAACCACCACAGAAAAGCAACCTAGGGAGCTATTTCCAGTTAGCAAGCAATCAGGCTCCTTTCATTCGTTTGAATTATAAATACAGACAGAGAAAAAGAGGAAAAAGACCCACAAATATGTTGCCTCAATTAATTCCAAGAGAATGCTGGAATATGTGTGTGTCAGACTCGACCATTATTAAACCTGGTATGTAATTACAGCAAAACATCTTGCAGGATCTTGAAGCAATCATCTTTATTTCTCATTCCTACTTGGTGACTAAAAATTACCATTTCAAATTTCAATGAGTAATCCACATCAATTTTCAATATTTAAGAAGTCACATAGACCTAAAGATGGTATGAAAAAATCAACGCAAATATTTAGGTGAAAATCTCTCTGGTTCTTGGATAGAACACTACACTATTAGCACTGCCTTTTCTTAGAATGGTACATATGGTAATTAGGGAAAAATATACCTATTACCACTCCTCGATCATATCTACATGGCTGAATGTTCCATGTTGAAACAAAATAATCCTTTTAATGTGAAATACATGTCCAGTCAAGGTAGCTCAGACGTTCTCCATCTCACAAGAGAAGCTCTTTGAGGGTAGAAATCTTACCTGCATGCTTCTCTGTTGATTGCCTGTATGCCTAGAATAGTACCTGGCACATAGTAGGTGGTCACTAAATATTTGTTGGATGAATGAAGTCAACCTTTCCACAAATACTTAGTGAGAATCTACTCCAAGAAATAGTTCACAATCAAGAGATGAAAACAGGAGGAACATGCCCAGTCCCCAGATGAACTAAGTCAGTCTATTAGAGAAGACAGACATTGGAAAATCTAACTAGAATGACAGTCAGAAATGGTCGGATATCACAGGAGTGATGTGCAAACAGAATACCTGCACTTCAGCAGAGAGAGCGGGCATTTCGAATAAGGAGACCATGCACTCCCACCAGGCACAGTATTTAAAATTTTTAAAAAGGAAAAACTGAATCCAAATTCTTGTCGTGAAAACACCTTGAAGAGTGAGGTGGGCGCATCCTCAGGAAAGTTGGCCTGAGGTTGTGGACAGTCAGCCCAGAGTCAGTCTAGACGTGGCTGAGAGATGGAAAGGGGCTCACAAGATTTCACTCAAGCCAGCCATAGTGGCACAGGCCTGTAATCCCAGCACTATGGGAGGCTGAGGCAGGAGGGTCCCAAGTCCAAGCCCAGCCTGTGCAATTTTGTGACCTAGTGAGACCCTGTCTCAAAATTTTTTTAAAAAAATTTTTTTAAAGAGGCTGGAGATGTAGCGCAGTGCAAAGGCCTGGGTTTAATCCCCAGTACCAGAAAAAAAAAAGAGTTATTTTGTTTCTGTGTTTGTGTTTGTTTTGTTTTGTTTTCACTCAGCAAGACAAGAGGCTGTTTTTCTGTTTGCTTTTTTGTTTCTTGTTTCTGAAAGGGACAATAGCAGAAGTGCTAAAGACCCTGTGAGATGCTGGCAATACCAACCACCAACCAGACCAGAAGGAGGAAGTACTTGTTCACAAAAGAGTTTCAGCCCAGTAATTCCAAGGGCAGAATGTTTGCTTGAGAATTCAAGCTTTGGGTGAGAATTCAAGATAAGCCAAAGCCTTCTGAGGTTCTCCAACTGCTATCATCTTCTGCCATAATTCTTCTTATAATAACGGGTTCATCTGATAGGATCCGGACCCATTATGTTCTTTACACATACATCAATTTTCTGTTTCATGATCTGTGCTAGAAGTGACTTAAGGTTGTGGTATTAGAGAATTTAAATCACACAAATAGATTTTTTTTAATTGTTACCAACATTACCTGAAATGCATACACATGCTTTATACAGCAATCAGTGATTCATTTCATTGGGTTTAACACAGTAGGTGTGCCAAAAATATAAACAAAGTGCAGCTTTTTCTATGATTAGGAAAAAGCTTTTTCTAAGATTTACTTAACCTCTTGCTGTGTGCAATTAAAGGGTCGGTTTGATGCTTGCCAGTCTGAATTCCCAGCAGTTCAGGAGGAAGGGACTGTTTCAGGCATGTAGGCTGAGTAGAGGAAGAAGGCAACCAACACGACTGCTCTAAGTCTGTCAAACTCTATCTTGGTGAGGCTGTTTAGAGGACAATGATTTGGGCATTGTTCCTGCCGAATGCTTAATATACCCAAACATCAAACCCAGGGTTGTACTACAGAACCTGAGGTGTGTTTGTTCCTCTGGGCTTGGGCAAGAAGCTTGGGTCTCCCCTCCCTCCTGTACAGTGCATTCCAGCCTTTGCCTGACTCCATGCCCAGTCACTGCCCCTACCTAAGCTACATCTGTGCAGCACACACTCATGGCTCAACACTAAGCCAACCCACCCATATATGGGAAGATACAGAGGGCTTGCCTTCTCTGAGGTGAATGTCCACAGTTAGTGCTTAGGAATAAACATGGATAAGACAAACTGTCCATGAGGCTTCTGAGAGAAAGGATTACTCTTTGCTTTGCTTTGCTTTTAGATGGGTGAGTTTAAAGACTAGATGATCCAGTTCCATAGTGTAACTTATTCTGGAGCAATAGAAAATGGTTTTGCAGCCTCTTAACAATCATTTATTATTTGATGCATTACAGTATAGCCCAAATATCCAACTCCCAGTTGTTCAATCAAGATAAATAAAAATTTACATTCACACAAAAATGTGTCCACCTCTACTCACAGTCACTGCAAACTGGAGACAAGCCAAATGTTCTTCAATGGTAAATGAATAATTATGTGTTGCATAGAACACTATCTAGCAATAAGAAGAAACAAACAACTGATACACACAATTTGGATGAATCTCAAAGGTCTTTGTGATGAATGAAAGAAGCCAGTCTCCAAAAGTTACATATCGTATGATTCCATTTATTTGACATTTTCAAAAACATATGTGTAACTATAGCAACAAAAAAGCAGATCATTATTTGCCAGGGGTTAGATGTGTGGGGAGTGGACTAAGCCAGAGAGTGATAGAATCATTCTAATTTAATTGTGATAGTGATTACACAAATCCGTGCAAGTGTTAAAATTAGTAGGATGGTACACCAAAAAAAGCCAAATGTACTGTTTGTTAATTTAAATAATCAAGTAAAACACATACTGTTATGGCTTAGATCTAAAATGGGCTCAAATGCATCATGTGTCTGCAAGGTGATTGGATCATGGGATGCTATAGCTGACTTGCTGTTAAAGGGGGGCCGTGGTTGGAGATGTGTCCTGGGACATGACCTGAAAGGGTGCTTCCTTGTTTCTGGCTCCCTGCTTCTCTATTTCCAGAATGCCACCACATGAGCAGCTTTCCTCCACCCTGGTCCTTCCACCCTGCCATTGCTGCCTTGGAACCAGATGACCAGAGACTGTAACTATGAGCCAAAATAAACCTCTTCCCCTTTAAGTTGTCAGCATTGAGTATTTGTCCCAGCAACAAAGAAAGTGGCTAAAATGTACACAAGTAGAAAACAAATATTTGGAAAGGTGATTGGTGAAACATTCCCAGGATCCTTCCCTCGTTTCCAGGGAGCAACAGCCCAGGGAGAGAACTTGAACTTTAGGAGTCAACTTATGGAAGCACAATCTCCAAGCCTTCTGTCTCCTCCTGGAATCAGGTTGATGGATCAGCCTCCCTTCTTCTGCCTACTGGCAGAAGCGGTAGTGTGTGACTGCAAGCTGAGGGCCCCCAATGATTCACTTCCTGGCCTACAGGACTCTTGAAATTGTAAACATAGAGCATTCCTCCAGGCTTAGGGCAGGTGACTTCACTGCGCTGTTCCAATGTAAATGTTGACTAGAAAGAAAAAGAATACATTAACACCTTACAAGACAGAGGTTCTTCAAATAAAGTAGACTCACAGAATTCTGGGAAAACAGCGTTTAAGGCAACAATATTTGTTGAAAAGACTGAGAGGAAAAATGCTGGAAAGGAGGAAGGTCCCAAGGAAGAAGAGAGACCTAGGGAAACTATTGAGGCCACAAAGGCTATCAACAACAGTGAGGACAGTTACTAAGAAAAAACGAGGCAGTCCTGTCAATACCATTCATTTTCCATAAACACATAAATACCCTGCCTATGTCCATCAACATTAAAATAAGCCCCAGCTGCAAGATACATGGGCCATCATCCCCTTACTCTGTCATGTTGCAAATCCGTCTTACTCTTAGGTCTCATCATTTAAACCAGACTAATTTTAAGTTCCTCAGGGACCGGAACTATTTATTTCAAGGTACCTATCTTGTCTATGCTCCCAGGAGATACTTGATAGTTTTTAAATGGATGAAATGAGTGAATGAATATGCAAGGATTCATTAGGAATCTCAGACTAATAATGACAACACTTTGACTAAATCCTCTTTTTCAAGTTTCTCTTTCCCATTTTCCAGCCTGAAACTCTTTGGTCCATAAAATAAATTCACAAACCTTGTCAGAGCAGGAACACTGCCATACAGCCACATAAATATTCCCATCTGAGTTTACAGAAACAGATTGCATGAACAGAACAATATCATATATTTCTCTGTGGAGTTGAAGCAATTTTTACTGGACTACATTTTATTCCTCTTAACGTGTCTCCACTTGACCCACCCTCTCATGGTCATCTCCTAGCTCTGCATGTTCCAAATCCCCCTTATTCTTCACAAAAAATATTTCTCTCCACTGGAGAAGGACAAGGTTTGGGTCTATGTTTCTGAAATTCAGGCTCAAAAACAATTTAGACACTATCCAAATGAACTGGCTGTTTAAGAGTTTGGATAGGTAATTGGACATAAGCTTCATTTCCTATGTTCTAGAATTAGTGTTCTTTTTAAACTTCACAACCACACATATTTCCCTTTTAGTCTTCCTTTTTTTTAAACTTCGACATCAAAATATTACCTCTGTTATTATACCAATACACATCACAGTTTTCTCTTAGACCATTTAGTACAGAATGCCATTGCATAGACAGAATCACAACTCAAAAAAGCATTATCTGGGTGCTGTTTACTCAGTTTTTATTGAAAATATATTTTTTCATGTATCCTTGTACACACACATGCACAAACTTATGATTCTATCTGAAGACTTACACATTACTCAGAAGCATGTATATATTCAGCAGGCATCTCAGGTACTGGCTCCAGTCACATACTGTCTCTTTTCATTAAAAGAGGAATTTTTTCAGCAGTAGGAGCATGGCAAGACCTGAAGGACGTCCAGCCTTTCCACACAGTAGCACACACAGCTTTACTGTTAGCACTGAAATGCTATTTATTAGATAAGTATTACATTGAAATAGCCAAAGAACATACAAGGCCATTGCAAGAATGAACTATTCCCCCCACCACCACTTATTTCTTTTTATGTTATCTCCTTAAAGAAGGACTTTCATACCATGGCAACCTTGGGGAAAATGAGACCACAAAAAAGGCATTCATGGTGGTGATTTTCTGGACCCTCCATTCTATTATTTTGGATATTTCCTTTTGAACATAGGCTTTCTTTCCCACAGCTGTGCTTGGCCTCCTGGTTTGCAGTGATGTTACGTCTGTGTTGGTGACTTCCCAAACTGCCGCTGGGAAAATTAGTGCCACAGAGCTAACATAAAGAATGAAATTCTAGCCTCAGTTGTTTCACTCTGGTTTAAGGATTCTTTGATGGTAAATGTAGTCTTGATGTAGGCATTCATTATTTTGTATTATTTGTGGGGACAGAGGAGAAAATATAGGCAAAAATAAAATCCATATACCAAATGTATGTCACCAGTATTGCATGCAGTTCCTTCCAATTTTGTCAACAAGTGCTTATCTGTGATCTACTGTTGGAAAGAGAGCAGACAAAACTCTAAGATCAACGAGGAGCAATGTTATTTTCAAAGAATTTACAATCAGTAGGAATACTAGGAAAAGTAACTACCAAACACACTTCTAGATGTGTACCAAAAGAAAAATAATAAACAGAAATTTAAGAAGAGCAGATTACTCTGAAGGGGAATGAGTGAAGTAGATTAAGGAAGCTTTAATGAAGAGAAATGATTGGATCTGGGTCCTAAAAAAATGGCTGAAAATGCAAAAGGTCAAAATTGGACCAAATAGAGAAAAAGGCGTGTGCAAACATCAGACACAAGAAAATGAGGAATAATAAATTCTGAGGTGCTCACTTCGCCAACACATATCTTGAAACTAGAACATTACAGAGAAGATTAGCATGGTCCTTGTGTAAAGTGGGCACACAAATTTGTGAAACATTCCATATTTTTAAGAAATTGTTTTTCAATCCTTGGTGGTATTTCTTGTTGTTGTTAATCTTGGTTCTATTAAATGGACAAGTACTCCAAAAAAGGAAGTTGTGGCATGCTATTGCACAGTGCAGTAGCATATTTAACAACATACTGTGTGTATCAGAAACCTAGAAGGAAGGATTTTTAATGTTTTCACCATGAAGAAATGACAAATGCTTGAGGAAATAGATGTGTTGAACTTGATTTAAACATACAATGTATGTGTTTAAACATATACAATGTATATGTGCACAAAACATCACATGGTAGGTACCCCATTAATATATGCAATTTTCATATGTTTTTTTAAATTAATTTAAATTTTAAAAAAGAAAGAAGGAAATGAAGTGCACGTTTGGAGAACAGTGTCCATATCCCATTGGGCACCATGTATAGGGTTGACCATGGCCATGGATGTATTCTGTATGATTCTTTCATTCATATACGGGGCTGTCCAGCTCCAACTACCAGTGTCCCAGTCCTGTAAGGATAGAGTTGACCTCACATATACTTAACATGACCCAAGAGAACCAAGACTAGAAAGAAATCAAGTTGGACCTAGTTCTAAAGAATTAGAAGGTAGATCACAAGACTGTCAAGATAAATTTAATAACTATTCCTAAATAGGAATGAGAAACTTCAGGCTCCTGATGTTCACTGCCATTAATTGTAAAACTGAGTGAGACTCTATACCTATATCTTAAAATTGAATGAAATTTGGAAAGAAATGAGAAAATTGATAAAATGTTTTGCATTTGGTAAAACTATTAGTCAACTGTTAGATCTCAATCTATGTGGAAATGGTATTGTTTCAAATTTGTCATATTTTTGCTAACATAACTACATTTATAGCATAGCCATTTATTCAAAGATTGTTCATATTCAAATAAGTAACCATTTCCTTGGGTATGTGTGTCTGTTCCTAAGGTATGCTTTCATAGCTGGAGATGGGAAGAAATTACCAGAGCAGACCTACATTTTATTTCAGAGTTGTGGAAAATCAGAGGGTTTTTTTTCTTAAGTTTCTTCTCTGGCTTACAGTTTTCAAAGTGAAATGCTATGATAGTATTTATGCCTATAATTTCCTAAAATGACCAAGCAAGATAGAACATGTAAGACAGAAAGATCAATTGCTGCTGAAAATGCAACCCCATCACAATTTATTTAAAAAGCCCGGGACTAATGAAAAAAAGAGTAAATCTATTTGTTTTTAAGGAAAAGCTTTCTTCAGGTCCACTTTAAGAGATGATTAATGGCAGTGATTTTCATGTGCGTTCCGCTGATCTTGCAGGACTGTCTCCATTGAATTCAAGTGGCAGTTGGGGCTGTGCAGCTTTATATCGTCTGGTATCCCATGTCCTGCCTCAAATGTAATTACAAGTTTGGAGAGCCTGAATATAAAGAACTCATTTAGAATGGCCGTTCAGGTTGTTTACTGTAGACCATCCATATGGTTATTCCGAACTATAAACGCATTCATTTACTAATAGGCCTTTTTTTAAAAAAAATGAATAAACCTCTTGAAACAAGGAGGTTTTACTTTAATGACTACCTGGATTTTAAATTTTGCCCTTAGACCAAAGTCCAGAACAGGGCTTTGATTCTGTGCCATTTCGGGGTGAATCATTCAGGGGGATGTGCATTCACATGGACGGACCTGGTTCTCTGCTACCACTAAACAGCTCTAGCAGCTGACAACCAAAAGAAGGAAGCATCTCCCTATCTGCTAAAGAAAATGATGGTTGTCAATCTAGGGTCACAGGTCATAGAGAAAAGCAGCTCGTGGCTCATTCTGTAGTTTTAAAGCAACAGTTATCCCAGGAGAATAGTAGTTCGCAAATTGTTTCCTCCTGTGTGCTCTGAGTTCAGTTTGTGTTTCCATTTGTATAGTCAACATTTGTCCCTTGCTTCTTTCCAACAGCTTCTTTTTAACAAAAACAAAAGTATGCTTTATATTTTCTATCCCCTTTTAGGATTTGAAAAACCTGTGACACAAATAAGTGTGAAAAGTGACATGTCACACAGTTGAGTGCTCCAGTTTCTTAGAGGCAATAATATTATCTAAACTAAACAACACTGGCATTTTCAAGAAATTGTATTCATTCCAAGCAAGATCTTTTTTTTGAAACATTAACAAGTTGATCTGTCCTTTTTCAGTCAGATTCATTTCTCTTCCCAAGAATAAAATAGATTATCACAGTTCTTAATTTCATCTTGTAGCTCCCAGATTGCTATTCCAGAATGTCAGGAAAAAAATATGAAAAATCATATATTTTCAAATACAATGTTTCCATATGAAATTGTGAAACAGCTATCTGAGTGGTAAATGTCTAGCAAAATTAGGTTTGATTACACAATCAACAGAATTTCCACCTTTCTAATATCCTACCATACATATGTTCATGTTGGATATGTAGTCCTCACCACAATGGGTAAAAAGTTTTCCAGTATTAATATCCCTGAACTACTATTACTGGGTTGTAGGATATGAAATGGGGTACACAAGAGTCTTCATGCATCTGTATCTACCCAGTGGGGAAATCAATTTTCAATTCTGACTCTAAGTAGAGAGAAGCTTTCCCTGGAAAAGGAAGTTTAATATTCCCTCCCCAGTACTTTAATATACAGAACACTGCTTCCATAAAGATAATATATAAACAAAAGGACACACAAATTCAGGGGAGCCCATTAAAGATGATAGGGTGAAGGCCTGCAGTAACATACAGCTAGTCATTAATAAGTAAAGCAGATAACTGACATCTACACACTAGATTGGAGAGAAACCTGACCACCTGTAAAAGTCATATGATTTAATAAAAATACATCTTTAAAAACCTGAACTTGGAGCAAGTGAATCAGGAAAGACAGAATAATTTGTGATTGTTTATGACAGATAACAAAATTTCACAGACCTTGCACAAATGGCTCCAGGGGGCCAGAACCGCTCCCTAACAAAAATTATTTAATAGAAAGGAACTAGAAATATCCTTCAAGAAGTTAACATTCTAGAAGGGGTCAGGGGAGAGAAAATAAACTTGAAGAAGAAAATAATGTCAGGAACTAGTAGAGATAGGAAGAACACAGAAGAGATTCAAGTGTTAGAGGTTGACTGTGGCGGGTGGAGGTGTTAATCAGTTTTTCATCACTATCACTAAATACCTGAGACAGTCAACTCATAAAGAGAAAGTTTATTGTGGCTCACAGTTTTGATGGTTCCAGTCCATGTTTAGTTCACCACATTGTTCTGGGCCTGTGGAGAGATAGAACATAATGGTGGGGGCACATGATGGAGTGAAGCCACTCACTTCATGGGCAGGAAGCAAAAGAGAAAAGAGGAAGGGACCAAGGTCTCATAATCCCCCTTGGGGGAACTTTGTCAACAATCTAAAGACTTTTCACGACTCCCCATCTCTTAAAGGTTTCAGCACCTCCCAACAGAGGTGAGGACCAAGTGTTTAAGTAATGGATCTCTGGAAAACATTCAAGATCTAAACTATAGCAAGGTGGGAGTACTAGTTTTAATTAAGAATGGTGGAGATGACCTCAATGGGAAGGGGATATTCAAATTGAACCCAGGATCAGATAATCCCAGCCAGAAACTAGAATCAAAGTTCCTGGGACCGAAAAGGCCTTTGTTTTGCTTTGTTAGGGATACTCTAACAAACACCACAAACTGAGTGATTTAAACAACAAAAGATTATTTTCTCATGGTGCTGGAAGTCCAAGATCAAGGTGTCAGCAGGGTTGGTTTCTTTCAAAGCTTCTCTCCTTAGCTTGGAGATGGTCATCTTCTCAGCTTCTCACATCTCTCTGTACATCTCTGTGTCCAAATTTCCTCTTCTCTGGAACACCAGTCATACTGGGTTTATGACCCACCATAATGGTCTCATTTTACCTTAGTTATCCCTTTAGAGTCCCTACCTCCAAGCACAGTCATACAGTGAGGTACTGGGGTTTAAGACTTCAGCATGTGAAGGTGGGGCAGGCACTGTTCAGCCCTATCAGGCTGGGAGTGCTCAAGGGGTGGAAGGGCACTAGAGAGGCTTTGGTGTGGTGAGCAAAGAAGAGTAGAACTGGATTAGAGGGAGAGTTAAGGACTCTGAATCTTGTTCCACATGCACTATTCCAAGCCTGCCTTAGTTACTATCCTTGTCACTGGGACACAATCCGCAACACCCGAAACCTAAGGAGGGGAGGTTTATTTGGGTTCAGTTTTAGTAGTTTCAGTCCATGTTTGGCAGATTAAAAACTCAGAAAACAGCATGGTAGAAAGGCCCAGGCAGAGGAATGCTACTCACATCATGACATCAGGAAGCAGAGTCAGAGGAGCTAGGGAGGGAGATGAATTCTTTCATGTCAGGCTCCACTGACCAGCATCTTCCAACCAGACCTCCTAAGAGCAAGTTTGCTTCAGCATTCCCAGGGCCCAGCTGCCTTCCAAAAGCCTGCCTCTGAGCACCTAAGGCCCTTGGAGGACATCTAGATCCAAACTGTAATAAAGACTTAGCACAACCCTAAGCTGAGCTCCTTCTACAACATCACAGCTTTATTCGCTGTATTTTATTCTCAGTAATTTTTGAATGACATATATATTTCATCAGTTCAGTAGACAGCTTTATACACTCTTTCTGTGTTATTTTTAAATCATTCTCATGAAGATTTAATTAGAAGATGTATGGAGGCAGTTGGTTCCGTGCTCAAACATGATAACATCACAAATGGAGCCTGTTCCTAACCATCATCATCATCATCATGGTGGGAAGTGAGCCTTGGTCCCAGTCAGGAGCAGCATTCCCCTCACCTACCTCAAGAGAGGCTGGTCTCCAAAGAGCCTCCTCTGACACTTCCTCAACTTACTGCAGAGGGAGCTCAGAACCTCAGGAACTGAAATGCTCACCGACTTTGGAATGTTGCCAGGCAACAATCTTGCTCTGTCACTGGGATCTGCCCACCTGGGACTGTGGTGGCCTGGGCTGGCGGAGAACTCACTCCCTCTGAGGGACAGGACATCTCCTCCTCTCACACCTGCCTGCTGCCTGGCCCCGCTGCACAGCCCCTTACCACTCTCTCTATGAGCCTGCTCTCTGAGGCAGCCCTTCCTGTCCAGTGCAGCTTTACCATGCCTGAGTATGATGTCCACATAATATGAGGAAGAAAAAAGTAGAAAGGGCAGGGGAAAGCATTATTTTCTTCCCAAATGACTGGACTTGGAAGTCCTCGGAAAACTCTAGAAGGGCCTTGGCCAGTATGAACAACCACACTGTGCTCCACCATGAGCAGCTAAGAACTGAAGTCTGTTCAGTTGGAGCCAGAGAATGAAGTGAGTCAATCATTTGGAACCTTGGGAAAAGTAATGATGAGAGTCAAGATCCTCCCCAGGTTACCTGGGAGATTTACACCAAGAAGCCTATGGCTCCCTTCTCTTAGCTCCTCTCCTTCCTCAGCTGTCACACCCCTCCCAGCCTCCTCCTCCCTTGAATCCAGACCACAGGCCACCCACCACTTACGGATGAAACACTGAGTTTCCAGTCACTATTTCCAAACATATGAGGAGTTAGAAGAGACAATATTAAGGACAAGGGGGGAAATAGGAAATAAAAGCAGCAGATGAGGAGACAGAGGAAAGAAGGTATCTCTGGCATAAACTTCAGAGCTCTGAACACATTTTCCTAAACATTGTTTTTTGTGGCGTTAAGTCAAATAGTCTCCTTATTGCTCTTACACAGAACTACCTGAAAGAACAAAGTTCCTACACAGGCTCCGTAGCTGGCCTGGACCATGACTCTATGCCTGAGATTGCTTTTCCTGGAAAATTTATTGTGAGCTCTGAGGGGATTTAATACATGTTTACAAAATGTTTTCTTGTCCTGACCACATGTGGTAGGCAGAAGAATATTCCCTACCCCAAGATACTCATGTCCCTGGAATCTACATTTAAGTTACCTAGTGTGCCACAAAGGACTTTGTAGATCTCATTAAGGTTAAGGGCCTGGAGATTTTTACATTATCCTGGATTGTTTAGGTAAATTTAATCTAACTGTGAGAATCCTAAAAGCAAAGAATCTCTTTCAACTGAAATGGAGACAGAGACGTCAATGAAAGAATGACTGCAGGTGCAACACTGCAGTCTCTGAAGAGAAGGAAGGAGGTCACATGCTAAGGAATGCAGGAGGCCTTTACAGACTCTTACGGTCTGGATCTAAAATGTTCCCCAAGGCAAGCTGATGTCTCTTTGGCAGGGGTTTGGATCATGAAGCCTGTAACTTCATCAGTGTATTAATCCAATGATGGTATCATAATTGGATGACATTATTAGGAAGTGATGGAAACAGGAGGTGGGGTCTAGTTAAAGAAGTGCATCGTGGGAGTATGACCCTGGCCTCTCCCTCTTAGGCTCTTTCCATTTCTCTCTGAATTCTGGCTGCCATGAGGTGAGCAGCTTTCCTGCACCCTGGCCTCTACTATGATGTTTCTACCATGCCACAAACCTAAAAACAATGGAGTCAGCTGACCTTGGACTGAAACCTTTGGAACCATGAGCCAAAATAAATCTTGCTTCCTTTAAATTGACTTCCTCAAGAATTTGGTTATAGCAATGAAAAGCTAGCAAGCATGCTGAAAACAAGAGGAAATGAACACCCCCATTCCACCAGAGCCTCTGGAAAGGAACATAGCCCTGTCCACACCTTGATGTCAACCCATTCAACTCATGTTGGATTCCTAACCTACAGAACCATAAGATAGTAAGTTTGTGTCTTTAAATCATTAAATCTGTTATACATTAATCCAACACTAAAATAATGTGTGCTTCTCTTATGAACTTTAGAAATTTGAGAAAACATTTAAAATGGAAACAAAAGTTAACCGTAATTTTGTTATCCTACAATATCCATTTGTTAAATTTTTTGAGGTACATCATTCCTGTCTATTTTTTTCCCTACAAAGTTAAAGAGTACCTTAGTTGGTATACTTTATAAAACACAAAGATATGATTTTTCTTCATCAAAAGTAGTGTCATCCTTCACATATTGTTTTTATGACCTAATTCTTTTCTGCAGTGTGTGAATATTTCCCCACACCATCATGGTTTTTGTTTGTTTGTTTTTAATAAAATTTGAATAGCTTTTTTTTTTTTTTTGGTACCAGGGATTGAACTCGGGACCTTGCGCTTGCGAGGCAGGAGGCAGCACCACTGAGCTAAATCCCTGGCCTGAATAGATTTTATTTTTAAAAACAGATTTAAATTTACAGAATTGAGAAGATAGTACAGAGAATTCCCTTATATCTCACCCTCAGTTTCCGCCATTATTACCATCTTACATTAGTTTGATCAATTTGTTACAATTAATCTTCCATTATGTATATATCAAAGTTTATACTTGTTTTACCTAATATTACTTTTCTGTTCCAGAATCTCATTCAGCATACCACTTCAATTTAGTCATTGTCTCTCCTTAGGCTCCTCTTGACTGTGACAGTTTCTCAGATAACCATCATGTTTTCTATAGCAGAATTATTTTGGCTATATAATATTCCATCTTTACAATTGTAAGGTCAAAATTATATCAAAGATTTCTTAAAGTCGTCTGTGTTGTATTCACCTGTTAACTTCCAATTATAGATTATATGTGTATATTTTATAAAATATATGATTATATGCTACAGTGTAGCCATGGTTCTTTGTTTTGTTTTGTTTGGCGTACAGGGGATCAAACGCAGGACCTTGCACTTGTGAGACAGGCACGGCACCACTGAGCCCAATTTTAAAACATGTAATAGTACATTTATCACACTTGTACTTTTCCATCACCTTGACTCTTCTGTTGCCATCCAAAGACCTTCCTATCTAGAAGTCAAAGATGTATCATGATGACCTATACTTGGTCATTCATTGGCCAGCAAGTATCAGGATAGAAAAGGTTAAGAGCTTTACACATTATCTCCTTATAAATATATATACTTATTCCTAATTTATCAAAATGTGTCTCTCTGGAAGAGAGATTTAGTTCAATTTTCCACCTAAAATAGGAATCCACTTAACACTACCTTTGATATCCATTCAACACCAGCTTTACCTAAATATTCCCAGTGACTGGAAGCACTTTAACATAAATTACTAATTTAGAGCAGCTCTTATTAGTAGAAAATATAACTTTCTATTAAATCTGAGTCTTGCCTATCTATAAATTCTACTATTGGTCTTGTTGGCCCTTGTAACTAATCAACACACAATAATAACTACATTGTCTTCTCTATGGTAGCTAGCCAAATATTTTTAATACAACACTTATAACACTTAAATATGTAGATCTCCTGAAGGAATGCTGGGATTTTTGAGATTATAATGGAACTGTAGTTAACTGTGATCTCTCTTAAAGATATATTGTATGGACATTCCATTGTTAGTCCTCAGAGAAGTATCAGGCAATTCTCATTTAATTCAGAAGGCCACAAACAGACCAGTTCCTCTCTCTCCCTCTTGAGACTTCATTTTTTTGGATCTCAATTTCAAAACACTAGGGATACACTAGAAGATATTCCCAAGGCTTAGAAATTAAGTTATCTATTCCTCACAGAGGAAGACTAAGAGATATGCAAAGGGGTATCCTTGGAGGACATCTGGGCCAAGGATGAGTTAAGAAAAAAAAGGCAAGATTGCCTAGTTTTATTTGCTTATCTTTGTTATGATCTCAGTAGAATATTCTAACCTTGTCTTAACTGTTATCTGGGTATTATAGAAGAGAATTCATACATGAATCATGAGCCCCTTTAATGGTTAAAGTGGAGAATAGCCCTACTGTTGACAATAATTAGCAAGAGACCTTTTAAGGTAGGGAGTGTAAGTAGGCATCGTCATTAACACCAATCAATTAGCAGTGGCTGCCTGGAGCACAGGTGGAGAAAAATCCTGAAGCCACTTCCAGATTCATCAGGAAGGAATGCTTTGATCAGCTCTCTCTACTATGGATCATAGCATGACAGCGGGGATGGCAAAGAGGTGCAGGACACACATGATCTCTGTGCTCCTGGAATAGAGCTGCTACTTTGGAGGGTCAAGTTTTTTTGTAGTTGAGAAAAATTCCTTTTATTAAGGAAGAAAATATATTAAGAAAGTTACCCTTGACCTTATCATGTCCACCAGTATTTCTCTAGAATAGCTCCCTCCATTTCCTTCTGTGGAGAACACTTTGAAATGTTTTTGAACTTGTTTTTGAATTGTATAACCCTAAGTGTGCTGTGTGATGTAACCCTAAGTGTGATGTAACCCCAAGTGGTATCGAACTGATAAGGGTGTAGCCCGAATTGGACACAGGGCGTACCCTGAATTGGACAGGGCGTACCCCGAATTGGGCAGGGTGTGCCCCAAACTGGACAGTGTGATAAATCTGAACCAAAACCACAAATGCCCAGTTAGAATAGTATAAAAGGAGCTGACGACTCCAAGCAAGTCGTTGATCCGTCCACCGACCAGTCGACCAGTCGATCTGCTGATCTGACTACCGACCGAGACATCTGCACACCTGATCCCGCTGGAAGGAGCATCGCCGCCGACCAGACGAGACCAGAGGACGAGGAAAGCGGAGAGGCGGACAGCCTAGCGCCGACTCGACGCCCTTCGTCTACGGATCGGACCCTCTGACCCCACGGGAGGAAACATCGCGCTCCCACAAGGACTTGCGCAGTACAGGTACAGGGACGTGGTAATTGGCAGACTTAATATTGTGTGATAACTGTATTGACGTGAAGTGTATTGAAGTGAATCATAATAATATAGGATAAGTGTGTGAACTGCCATCCGAGTCCGAGTCCTCTTTACCCACGGTACCTGCTTCAGTGTGGTTTTCAGGCCTTTTGGGATCCAAGTGGTGCTCTATGCAGCACATTTTGGTTTATCTTTGTCCTTTTAATATGCTATACCCAGAACTCCTTGGAAAGTGGTGGAGTAAGAAACTGTGCATTAAGGGGAGAAGGGTATTTGCAGCCCAGGGGTAGAACTCTAGAGCGTCTGCCTAACAGCATAAGGTTTTGGATTCTAGCCTTAGCATTACAAAAATATGTGTTATTTATTTGTTAAAGACATGAAGAAATGAAGGGGGAAAAAACATAGCCAAATACATTCCTAAATGATACTGAAAACAAATAGAGAAAAAGCCACAAAACAGCAAGATTTAGAACTCAGGCATGATGATGCATGCCTGTAACCCCAGAATTCTGGGAGGCTGAGGTAGGAGAATCCCAAGTTTGAGTGCAACTTGGGCAATTTAGCAATTTAGTGAGACCCTGTCTCAAAATTTTTTTAAAAAAATAAGCTTTTAAGTTTTTTGAAAGTCTGGGGATGTAGCTCAGTATGAAGGTCCTGGGTTCAAATCCCAGCACCATAAAAAAATTTCTTTTCAACCATAGCAAGATTAGACTCGAATACTTTTATTAAATCCAAGAAAATCAATGAAAATGTGTCTACCAAGCACAGCACCACAGAAGCAAGCGAAGAACCTAAAGAAGATGCTGTCAATGGTAGAAAATCTAGTGCTCACCAAAAACTTACAGGCAAGGGCAAATAGATTTTTATTCTGTATTCAAAAAATGAAGTTTTCTAAGTTAATAACTTGCTAAGTTATTTGTTGCAGAAATAAAAGATGAAATACTTCATTGGATAAAATTTAAGAAATAAGGCTTACTTATTATATATTTTAATATATATTAAAAGTACTAGGCCTGAAACATACTTATAAATATTCAATGTATTATTGAGCCATTATAACTTACTGTACATCTCTGATTATGTTTCAAATTGTACACAAAACCAAATGTTACAGAACAGGATAAAGATGAAGAGTGTCTATTCTTTAGAAAACCATGTGATCTCTAATTAAAAGCCGTGGAGTCAAAGACCTCTTGTAAGACCAGCCTGGCCCCAGAAGGGGCTCTCCTGTTTGCACATTAGAGACACCTGGAAAGTCATAAGGTTTTCTGCTCATTGTTGTGTTTTGTTTTGTTCTTGCTATTAATTCCAAAGTTGGCCAATTAAATCAAGCTTCCTAGGGAAAAAAAAAAAACTCTCCAAAGGATACTAATGATAAGCCGAAATGAGTCCTAGCTAAATTCTATCACTTCTAGGCATTTTGGCTAAGATTAAGTGTAGTCCTAGCTAAATTCTAATACAATTCTGTCTGCCATCTTCAACTCTCTAATAATAATTCACAGAAAACATCATCTGGTAGGATGAAAACTGACCACAAGCAGGAAGATTAAATTCTTCCTGCTCTGCTTTTATCGAAGATTGTCTCTCTATTCCCAACTAAGCCATGAGCCAATACTTTCTCACTTATGCAAATTACAGATGATGTTTCCAAGCTGGGAACTAAGAGAAGCAAGGTACCAAACAAAGACTGAAAGGTAAAACGTGTAAGTCATAAAATAATTTCTTCAATCAGGTTCATCAGTCCAAACTATGACGACTTGGCTCCAACAGTACAGATGTTTTTCAACAAAGTAAGAGTATTTGGTACATTTTTTGGCAGATGGCAAGATAAAGTCCATTTGCTTAAGAAGCCACTCCTCCTTTGATGTGGTTAATTATGACCTCATGGGCCACATACCAACCTTATCAAAACCCATCTGGACAGTGCTCACTCTTGTAAGACTGTCTCTCTTGGCTTCACCATGACTACTGCTTTCATCCCAACAGTGCCCCAGGAAGACATGCTTCCACACCAGTGACTTGAAACCTGAAAAAGACAGTCCCAGCCATCAAGACGTCCAACACAGGAGAGGATGTGGACAAATTTTGAAGATTGTAAGTGTCCTTTTCATTTTTCTTCATCTTCCCTTCTGTTGTCCATTCATCCACAAGTTTAAACTGTTTCTCCTAATTTTTTTTTCCTGTATTATGGAATAGAACTCACTAATTATAGGGGAGAGTTTCTTTTTTTTTCTTTCAAAAGTGTCAAAGCACGTAAAGAAGTGGTGAACATTCTCTCTCATCAATTCCAGCACTAACAGTGAGGTTGTGAGTTAGTCCAGACATTTTTTTTCTTATGTATATACTATACATACCTTCTCCATTGTTTTTGATTAAAATCAAAACAGTTTCGCACAGAAACATTCACACAAAATAAGTTTTACAAAGATTTTTAGGAAAGACGTTCCAAGTCACTCTGGTAGATTCAAAGGGCAAAGATCCAAAGGATAAATATGAGCAATAGGAAGAGAAGAAAATAAAACTAGAAAGAACTAAGAGAAAAGTCAAAAGACATCAGTGAGTGAAGAATTAAAGGAAGACTTCACTGTGGTCCACAAAGCTAAACAGAAGAAACAAAAACAAGACAGGAAATATAAAACTGCCTTTTTTAGTTTCAGCAATATAATAAAGCATTGCATAATATCAGAGAAAACTTATAACAGTTAATGAGTCAAGCAATTAGTTTAATAAAATTATTTGACACAGTTAAAATTGATATTTGATGTTAGCTTGTATGTATATAGGAGGATAAACATAAACTTACATGAAAAAGGATAAACATAAACTTACATGAAAAAGCCAAGATAAATAAAATATAATGATGATCATGGCAGACACCAGGGAAAACCATAAAGCATTTGTCAGGGAAACTAGCCAGGTGGGATGAATGGGAAAGCCCAAGGGAATGAATGAACATTTGCAGAGTTCCAGCCTGTGCCAGACTCTTCCAACGAGTGACTCTGTTCACCTACATAACTACAAAGGAGGAATTAATGATCTCCATTTAAAGTTATGGAAACTGAGGCCCAGAGAGATTTGGCATCCCCAACTTCTCAGCTAGTAAATAGCAGAAATACCTTTCAAACACAGACCTTGGGGCCAGGGATTTAGCTCAGTGGTTTCGCTGCCTGCTGCCCAAGTGCAAGGACCAGAGTTCAATTCTCAGTACCAAAAGAAAAAAAAAAAACAGACCTTGATGCCCTAAACCCAAGCCCCATCCCAACTGATAAGTGTTCCCTCCAGAGAAGTATGTTGTAGGAATGGGCTTATCTGAGAGATAAACAGTAGCACATACAGCATGACCTTGGCCCCAGTCTAGAGTTACTGGGACATAATCTGCATGTTAACAGATCCCCTGGTGATTGGTGTCCGCATCAAAGTCTGAGAAGTGCTCTGAGAAGTACTCAGAGAACATAATTTTCCCTAGAATTTAGCACTACTCATTTTGGGGAATTTCAAAAATTCTCTAAAACTGAAAAGTCTGAAAGTAGTGAAAAGTTACTTTCTACTATATCTATTTCTATTTGCATACTGGACATCTTTAATCATTTCATCTTTGTATGTGTGTATCAAATAGTTCTGACCATGCACTACGATGTGGAATTCTGCGTTGTCTGAAGGTCTCTCTATTGGAGACTTAGTACTCAGTGTGGCAATGTTGAGAAGTGATGAAACCTCTAAGAGGTGGGGTTCAGGGAATAATGACTAGGTTATTCGGGGTGCTGCCCTTGGAAGAGATTAATTCGGGCCTCATAGAATGAGTTAGTTCTTGCAAGACAGGGTTGTTACACAAAGAGTGAGACCAGCCCCTCCCTCATCTCTGGCTTCCGGTCTCACCGTGCATTTGTTCCATTAACACAGGCTCCCAACATGATGCCACCATCCTGAGACCACACCAGAACCCACTAGAAACCAGGGCATCATCATGCTCTTGGGCATCCAGAGAAGTGAGCTAAATAGATCTCTTTTTTCTTTACCTGGTATTTTCTTTTTCCCTGGTATTTTGTTGTAGCAATGGAAAGTGGATGAGCACATGATGGAAGAGAATAAAACAAGTCAAAAGACAGAATTGCTCTTCTTTGGCATAGAGTGTGGGCTGATGTTTTTCAGCAGCATTCACTAAAAAATCAATTCTTCACTCAAGTTCTTCTTTCTCTATTCTATCCAAACATGCAGGACAACCAATGTTAGCCCCGTCTCTACTGCTTAGACCTCAAAAACAGTCCCTCACAGGCTATGCATGTTGTGTGATGGGGATGGAAGTGTTGGGTTTGCAAATTCACCCTGAGCTTCTGTCCACTACCAGGGTTTAGGAAAGACTCAGAGGGCCCAGAGTCTTATTCCGGTGTGGTCCCTCCCATTTCCCTCCCTCACCCACGAGATGCAGCTGGCTCTGGGCAGATGGAAGTATAGAGCTCTTGAGGCTTCTGAACTCTGTAATCCAGCTCCCCAATGGTCTTGAGAAAGGCACTGGTCCTTTCTGGGTGCCTCAATTTCCTCACCTATAAAATGGGCCTCACCCAGTTCTCAAGGAAACCAGGAGAATTAATTAGTGTTTGTAAAGCTTTGAGATTCCCTAGATGAAAGTGGCTATATAAGTATAAATCATTACCATTACCATTATCATTATTATTATTATTATTATTATTATTATTATTATTATTACATAAAGTATGGATGGCAGTTTAAGCATGGGATTATATGTCAACCTCCTGGGATGATAGATTTCTGGATAAACAAAAAGTGCCATGGACTGTTATTATCACCTGCCTTTCCCATGTCTGTCCAGGAATGCATCATCATGTTTGCCAGCCTAATCATGCAAAGATAAGGCTTACTCAGTTCACTTGAGGTAAATTCAGATGAGATGGTAATGACTGAAGAGTAGAAAATATCTGGAACTGCAAATCTCTAAGATCAAGCAGATCCTGCTACCCACATGAGCCCTAGTCACCTGCTAAACAAAGATAAAAACAACTTTTAATCTACCCTTGTCACTGCCCCAGATTACCAAGTCAGTCCAATTAAAAGTCTGCATTTTCTTTTCAGGCACACTACAAATGAAAGTAGAAATAAATGCTGAGAGAATTTTAAATCTTCTCCCAGATGATCCTACTACATAACAAAGTAAAAGAAATGTGTGGGGGATTAAGGCCACTTCTGTTCACCCTCAGTAAAATGGAATCAGCCTCAGAGCAGATGTTCAGTTCTTTCTTTTTGCCAGGACCTGGCCTTATAATGTATGCATGTAATGGGGCTGGAAGTTCCAGGTGTCAGCCAGGCAGAGCTGCTGCATAAAAAAACCAGAAAATTTGGGAAGAACAGCTATATAAGGTACACTCCTACAGCTTCAGGGGGTCTACAAACCCCCTGACATAGTCCAAAAACTTTTATGTGTATGTGAACTTTTCTGGAAAGAAGGTTCACAGCTTTCAGAGATTTTCTACAGATTGTGTAACCTAAAAGAATTAAGATCCAAATGTTTTTGTCTCCCTTAATTTCACTATTCTTGGACATATGTATCTTCAGCTTCCCTGAAAAAATCCTAATTCACACTCTTTCCTGATATGGATGTGATAACTGTATCACATATCATGGGTTTTTTCCCAGACATTCTTCAACCCTGATATTCTGGGTATTATTAGAAAGAAGTTTAAATCACTATGACCCAAATAGGCTGAATCTGGTTCTGATTTTATTGTTCCAAATCATTCTCCATTTGGAATAATGTTTGTTCTCTGCTGTCCAAGTTTTTCACTAACTTTCTAAGACTTATATTGTTCATTTAGCTGCCCTTTCCATGTATTATGATGATTGGACCACAATTGAAATTTGGCAGAGGGGCTCAGACTGAGAAAGTATGAACCTTTATTTTAGATCTTCTCACCCAGCATTATTTAACTGTGGCTTCCAAGCTAAGCCAAGAATCAGGAAAATGCATAGTGAGATGTAAAAACTCAAGGAGAGAAAGAAGAAATGGAATAAATTCTATTTGGAGGCAGAACATACTCCCTAACTCAACTTTCTAGATTGCATTTTTCACTGATGCAAGTATTAATTTAAATGTTATTTGATACCATAATTCAGAAACCATCATGACAACATTGAGTATGTAGGGATTTTTTTATTATTATAAAATCCAAGACCCAAATGGATGCCTAAAACTGCATGTATATCCTGTTTTTTCCTCTACACATAGACCTATGATAAAATATAATTCATAAATTAAGAACAATAAGAGATTAACATAACAAATAATATATATAAATTTATAACAATGTGCTAATAAAAGCTATGTGAATGTAGTATCTCTCTCAAAATATTATACTCACTCACCACTCTTGTGATGGTGTGAAATGATACAATGCTAACATGATAAGAGGAAGTGAGATGAATGATACAGGCACTGTGTCATAGTGTTAAGCCACTTATGTGAAGGTTATTTAAACACAAACATTATTACCATGACCGTCCATCAGATAACCAAGATGGCAGCTAGGTGACTTGGGGTGGTAGCATATACAGTGTGGAAACTATGAACCAAGGGATGAGTCATATTTCCTAGGTGAGATGGAACAGGATGGCATGAGATTTAAAACTTAAGAATTTTTTTTCTGGAATTTTTCATTTGATATTTTCAGACCATGGTCAAACACAGGTAACAGAAACCGTGCAAAATCACAAATAAGAGGGAAGTACTATGTTTGTAAACTGAAGAGGGTCTACTACAATAGCCTCTAGCTCTAAAATTCTACACCCATGGAACTCTAGGCCAGTATTCAAAAGATGATGTAGACGCTTCCCATTGAGCTTTCTAACCTTGCTGGCTACCACAAACAAACATTTCTTGAGAAGTCATTTTATGCAAGAAGCTGAGCCTAGATGCTCAGTACAAATAAAACAATATCTTTGCCCTCAAGGATCTCCCAATATTCCTCATACTATTAACACAATATTATGAAGCTACACCTGAAGAATCAATGAAAGTTTGGTGGGCATGTAGCAGGAGAGGATAAAGAAGGCAATACATTCAAAGTCATGCCATATGGGCTGCCTGGGATGGGTGGGCTCCAGAATGAGCCCAAGGCTTGCCGCCTCCTCTGTTCTCCATTTGGCCCAGGCAATCAGAAAGGAAACCAGAGACTGCCTGTCTCTTTCCCTGCAGCTAATCTGTGCCCTGCTTCCTTCACTTGGAACTTGCTTCTGTCCCCTATAGTTATAGAACAAAGCAAAAGGGAGTCCCACCCTCAGAGAGAAAGACCTACTGAAGGCCCCAAAGCTCAAAATCTTTCTTGATCATTTCTTTACTTACTCCACTGTCCACTACTCTGTGCTGTTTCTGCCTAATAGGAGGAAGAATAGAAGCAAAAATGAGGTGATTTCGCCTTCTACCCAATTTCCTATACAAATGTGTTTACTTCTTTTCCTATTGTTCAGTTCGATTGGCATTTCTGGAAGAGCACATTGTTCCTCTCTGTATATTCCCATTGTAAGATGGAAACCAGATCGTTTGGGGTCCTGGCAGGTACAGTGAGGAGGTGAATTTTCTGGGCAAAAACATTGCCATATTAATAGGTTGGACTTCATAAAAGAGGGTAGTATCCAAATACTTGTTTAAATGATTTTTCAAGCAGGGCTTTGGGTTGGTACTAACTCTTTTATTCCACCTCCCTTGGGATTAAAGGAACATAACCACCAGAAAACTGAGACAATGGAACAAAACTTAAGATTTACACTCAGATCTGCATCTAAGGGTTGTACCAAGGCACAGTATCAAACCAGCAAGCAACTGCAATGATCTGCAGCTATTGTCCTATTAGATAGAGAAACTTTCCCAATAGTGTGATCAAATAATAGATCCCCCCACACACAGGAGTTATGTAATCAAATAACTTAAAGTCCTGGGTTTAAAAGTTAAACAAGTTTCTCTGCTACAGGACTTCTTAAAGTCTTTAATTTGCTAACTTGGTTAGCAAATCTTCAAAAAACTGACTTGCAAACTTATTAGACCTTTTATCCCTAAAGGATATTTGAATTCCCCACACATACAGAGAAACTGTTAAAAATCCATATTCTCAAGCCCTACTCTTAGAGTATCCCTAGAGCCTGCTCTTCAGCAGATCCTCCAGGTAGTTCAGGTGTGCACGGTTCGTACAACTAGAAATGGCAGCCTGCAGTGTTTCCTTAACTAGGCTCCTCAGGACCCGCCTTGAGAAAGACACAGGCTGGTGAAGGTCAGTCAGAGGGGGGCTTTTGTTATATTCCAGTACATCACAGCTCCCATTCACACTAACTTGAATAATGTTTATTATAGTTGTAAGGTATTATCTGTTAATGAAGAAAGGACAAACTAGCTACAGTATTAAAAGGAAGCAGTCAATTACTGATAAAGAATTCTAACCTCAAAAGGTAATTCTAAACTGAGTGTGGTAGCACACACTTATAATACCAGCTCTCCAGGAAGCTGAGGTAGAAGGATCACAAGTTCAAGCCCAGTATGGAAATTTAATGACTTACCAAGTCCCTGTTTCAAAATAAAATGTAGCTCCATGTAAAGGCTATGGATTCAATCTCTAGTATTAAAAAAAAAAAAAAGTAATTCTAGTAAAGATCATTCCTGTGTCAAGATTTTTTGATGTTTATTTTTAAATATGATCATCCAAATCAAAACACTTTCTCGAACATTTTTTAAATCAAAGAAAGAAAAGAACACTACAGTTTGGGGGTGATAAATTTAATCCATCTTAGCATTTGAGAAATTATCAGATTTGATCTCAATATACTTGTTAATGTTGACTATTAACCAACTGCTAACACTTTGGAGTTATTAACAGTCAAATGCCAGAAAGTAAACACAGGATTTTGATTCTTTGGAATCAACATGTGAAATGGGTCATTGCTGTAATAAGCTAGGAAGAGAGTGTTAAATATACACTTGAGCAGCTGGGGATATAGCTCAGTGGTGCCGCACCTGCCTTGCAAAGACAAGGTCCTGAGTTCAGTCCCCAGTACCAGAAAAAAATATATACTCTTGAGCAGTATCTAGTTGGAGAGTATTCCTAATATCTCAATAGGACCTTCTCTAGATCCATCCTCTAATTAAGAAATAGCACCTTGGGCTGGGGATTTAGCTCAGTGGTTTCGCCACCTGCTGCGCAAGCGCAAGGCCCCGAGTTCGATCCCTGGTACCAAAAAAAGAAATAGCACCTTGGAGTGCACATGGAAGAGCACATTCTAACAAGGATTCTGCCAACAGAGTTAGGACTACTCAGCCACGTTATCTAATAAAAAGTAGGTTTTCTTTTCAGTTGAATCAACTTAAATACAATATGCCGTTTTAAATAAGAGAAAGTCTTATACAATTAAATTGAAATGATTAACATAATCTATTTCGTGGCTTACAATTAAAAGACATTTAATGTTAATATTATACAGGATCAAATGTTTAAATGAGGACAAATTCTACGAATTTACTATAAAATATATATTTATTCAACTTTCCTTCAAAGACAATGACTATGAGCACTCAAATATTTAGCTAAGCCGTTCCTCCTTTTATATAGCTTTGCAATCATACGTTATTAAAGCTATAAAGGGATCTGACAGATCATGGGCTCTGTTTTATCCAGGACTTTCATTCATAAACTAGTGAAACCTAATGTGATTTAAGCCAGTTTCTCACCCAACTGAAATACCAATGCTCACTTGATATAAAGAATCTTGTTTCTATTTTCACTTGTCAAATGTGCCTCAATAAAGCTGAAAGGGAAAGGAAAGAATCTTTTCACTCTGCAGCCCTAATCTCTGCTTTCTTCTTCCCCAACATCCATCTCCTGTGCTTTCTCCCCAGAGGACCACAATGGTCCTCCAGCTACTCTAGGATATTTTACTAGCATAACAACAAAGTAAACATTTCTTTTAAAAAAATCATTACAAATAGTTCCAGCCCAGTAGTGTGATATTAGTATTTAAAAGCTAGCTTTCCAGAAAAATTTTTTTTAAAGATTCTGGTTTGTAGAATTTGCCAGTTTCCAAGATACTCCTGCCATGATCCTTGGCCAGTTTCAACCTGCCAACTTGACATCACTAAATATAGAATAGGGAAAAGATGTGTGCACTCACCCATTATATAGTATTTCCACCATAGAAATACAATACATATAAACTTCCTCAGAAACATAAGTAGTAATAAAATATAGCAAAATCATTCAAAAGGTACTAGTTTTGAATATTCACTACCTTTGTCTTGGTATGATTCAATTGTAAATTTATATGATCTAATTGTCAATAATGACAAGGTTCAGTGAATTATTTACAAAAGTCCTAGAAATTTAACAAGTGACTGTACGGGGCCATTATGAACTAGCCAACCACGATTCCCACCAGAAGTTGAGGAGAATGGCTTCCAGGAGACTGAACTGGGTCCCAGCCCATCTTTGGATCCATCTGTATCTATCCAAGGGGCTGTGTGTTCTGATTGGCCAGTGCCAGCCATAGGCCTGAGGATGGAGTTAGGCCACAAGTGTATAGCCTGGCTATGGGAAACAGCAGTTCTGCAACAGGAAAAAGAGGGTAAGGAGACTGACCACAGGTCCTTTTTAACAGTTGAAACACTTCACCTAGAGAAAAGCAGGACAAGGATAGAATTTATTATACACTTGGAGAGTAAAAGAAGATGTTATTATTATTATTATTATTATTATTATTATTATTATTATTATTCTAGGACCACAAACATATACCTAGATGCATGGCCACTCTGTAAGTAAAGAATGTAAAGCCTAGGCAGGGTAAGTGGTGAGTCCAGACTCAGCTAAATCAAATGAGCCTCAGAGCCAGCACCAGAGAGCAGACTCAGACCCCAGCCCCGAATAGGCCACCGACCTCACTTGTCATGATGCGCCGTTCTTTCTTTGTCAAATAGAAAATCCCCCCAAAATGAAGGAATATAACATTCTTGGTAACTGACATAACCTGAACTCAACTTTGAAAATTATGGTACTGTGGTTTCTACATTTCAAAGTTTCTTACCTAATGTTTTAACTTACCATATATTACTGTTTTTGAGGACAATTTGACAAATCTAACAAAAGCCTTAAAGTCCTATTTATTCTTTGACCCAATAATTTAGCTTCTGAGAATTACTGAAGGAAATAATCACAGATACATTCAAATACTTTACTTTAAGGGTACTCACTCTGGCATTAATAATAAGAATGAAAAATTGGAAATAATTTAAGTGGCCAATAGTAGGCAAATAGATAACTATAAATCATAAGATATAGTCTACAGAAGAGCCATAAAAATGATGCTGGTGAAAAATAGAAAGAAAATGAAGTCTATAATATTTTACCTTATTTTTATAAGAGTGAAAATGTCTTAAAGAATAAACCATATCAAAATATCAACACGGATAATCTCCATTGAACAAAAGTTGCTTTTGTAATTTTAGATTGTTATTCTTGTGTCTTTTAAAGCTTATCAAATGCCCAAGCTATCAATTATTTTTTAAAAAGAAAGAACTGTGCTCTGCCTGCTGTTAAGTGTTGGCTTTCTTTATGTCACCATTATTACATTCATCCTGGTTTCAAATCAGTTTAAACATTTTTACTGGAAGCCCGTCTACTCTGGCAAAAATGGAGGGGGAAAGGAGAATGTTAAAAACACATCTAAAGAAAAATCAGATGTAAACACTCAGGGAAAAGGGTCTGCATTCCCTGACCTACAACTCTACCATTTTCAACTCTGTGTGTGGACTTTTTCACAATTGTTCTAAATTTACTTAAAACTGCCTAGTTAGGGAAACTGTTGTAAAAACAGCAGAAATAGATGTCAACTCAGATTAATTCCAAAGTATCTCTCCCACTTTCCCATGTAAAGGATGAATTCAGAGACTAGTTTGAGAATCCAGCAATCTTATGGAGGCCTGAAAGGCTGCAACTACAGTTTACTAGAGTCAAAGGGCTTGATTTGAAGTTCAATATGATCAGAGGAAATTGAAAAAATAATATCAACTTTAGCTGATATTATGAAACAAGGAGAGGAACTATATGGTATATGAATTTCTTCAAAATCATTTAAAGCAAAGTTTATAGATGCAAATTTAAGAATGGATTTCTTTTGCAGTCATAATGAATTTTCAGGCTATCCAAACACATCTAATTGAAAATAAACTATTGTTCAAGCCATAATTTATATAGCTAATAGTTTACATAGCTTTTATACATAGCTAGCCAGAGGCCCCCAAGGTAGAAATCCATTTCACTAGAAATTTTATTTTGTAGTTTTACCATAAGGGACGAAGAAAAAGAAGAAACAATTTTCTACAAAAGTTTTTTGCTTCATGACTCAGGTTTTAAAGTTAAAATCATTGCTTAAAACTGGAAGATGTGAGTTTAGATTCTGGCACTATAGTTTACAAGCTCTGTTATCTGGTGATAGGAGGAATTATGTACCTATTCAATAATACTGAGGGTGTTTCTTTGCTGGTGGTACTGGGGATTGAACCCAGGAGCGTTCTACCAGTGAGCTACATCCCCAGCCCTTTTAATTTTTTATTTTGAGACAAGGACTCATAAGGTGCCCAGGTTGGGCTCAAACTTGTGATCACCCTGCCTCAGCCTTACTCAGTGCTGGAATTACAGACATACATCACCACATTCAGCACACTATCTTGGTCTTTAAATACAAACAATACCAGCACAAAGCTAGGACTTATGGGATGTTCAATAAATATCCAATAAATAAGTTAATGATGTCTATGAAGTTTCTTTACAAACTGTCCATATAATAGTCTCTCCATAGCTCTTACCATCATCAGCCACAATAACATTTATTTACTAAGTTTTCCCCGGCTAGCATAACTTTCATGAGGCCAGAAATTCTTGTCTTTTCTGTTTATTGCTGTATCTCTAGAAGCCAGAACAGTGCCCTGTACATAGTAGGCACTTAAAAAATACCTGTTAAATGGACCATTGTTGGTATTGGCTTAAAAAGCATGATACTAGTGTTAAGGATGATGTTTTCTCAAAAGTCCCTGAATTATTTTCTTCTGTCCTACTTGGCTTTAGCCTGAGTGTCACGCTAACCCTGCTCTCTGTCTAAATCACCAGGAATGGCTTTTCTGGGAACCTCCTGAAGTCAATCCACATACCTACTTCCTAAGATCCCTTCCCATAAATCAGTCCTTCATCCCATTACTCATTTTTTATTTCTGGATTGTTTTGCTTTCTGGAATTTAAAACAAGAACCCAGGGCCAGGGATTTAGCTCAGTGGTTCCACCGCCTGCCTCGCAAGCACGAGGTCCTGAGTTCGATCCCCAGTACCAAACAATAAGAAATAAAACAATAGGGCTGGGGATTTACCTCAGTGGTTCTGCCGCCTGCCTCATAAGCTCAAGGACTTGAGTTCGATCCCTGGTACCAAAAACAAAATAAAATAAAACAAGAACCTAGGGCAGAGAGATGGAAATCTCTGTGGGCAGGCCTGTGTTTCAGGCTCTCTTCTCTTGTACAGCCTACGGTATCTATAGCAGGAAAAGCTCTTGACTCTGGAATACAGATGACTTAACATAGTGAGTGCAACTCTCTCTTAATCGAAATTCTGTCCCCTTCTGCATGAATACATATCTTGGGATGGGAAGCTAGGGAAGACTTTAAATAAAACAACTTATATTTTTCAAAAAAAAGTGGATTCCTCTTCCCCTTGAGCATCAGCCCAACGAGGCAGGGATTCCCCTCTGTTTTGTTACGGGCTGTTCCCCAACCCCTACCACAGAGCCTGTAATGTACAGTAATACCCAGTAGTAAATAGCTGTGAAAAGAAAACTTTGGAGAATGAACTTTCTCCCTGGCTAGATTTCAGCATACAGAGCTATTCCTCGATAATAAGAAAGACAAGTCTGTGACAGGGGCTGGGAGGGCAAGAGACAATTTTATTAAATCCTTTTCATCTTTTTGGCGGTGGTGGTGGTGGTACTAGGGATCAAACCCAGGCCTTCATACATGCCAGAAATGAACTTTAGCTCTAAGCTACCTTCCCAGCCTTAGTTACCATAATCTTAATAGCTATGATAGAGACAGGTAGGCTGGCCCCAGTGAAAGGGAAATATAGGTTTGTAACCAAAAAGAAGAAAATATATTTGATGGATTGATCATTCCTCTGAAGGAGAAGCCTGATGATGGTGAAACCATTTTTTAGGGCAACCTGAAGCTTCTACACCAAGATGAACACATATTAAAAAAATGTCATCCAATGAGAAGGATTTTGATTTCTATGTTTAGAAAGGTGGCTACTAAAAATTGTCAACCTCTCTTAAAATAACTTGTTCTTTGTCACCCAGAATAACTGAAACAAAAAGAAAAAAGACTAAAATCAAATTTCCTCACTTTGTGGTTTTAAGTAGCTTAAATTTTACCTATTTCGGAGGTATTCACAGAAAAATGAAATTTTTTTCTGTCAGACAATTACAATTGTCTTAATGCATTTTTCATGTGCTTTCTAACTTTGACAGATAATTAAAGAGTGGTTGGGAAACTGCACTTAACAAAGTGACAAGGTACCTTTTAAAATACCTTATAGTTACCTGAAAAGCTTCTCTCATCTCAGAAGTTGTGACTTCCTCAGTTTCCCTAATTGTTCACACCTCAAAGTGGTAATTAAAGTTAGTTCTGCTCCATGCAGTGCTCTTTAAAAACAATGTTCCTTTCAGACTTCTACGTGTAAAAAGAACATAAAGTTGCATTTCCTTTTCAACTTGGCAGCAGACTCCTAATAAAGGCTCCATAGAGATTTCCTTTAAAGCAAGGAGCCATGAAAAGGTCCAGAGTTTATGGCTACACAGGCAGTGATGCAAACTGAAAAGAAGACCTAAAAGATACACCTTGTTGACATGCTGCAATTCTTTACCAACACCATGGAAACTGGAATGATTCCTTTATCCTTCCTAACTTTCTGAAGATGACTACCCAGATTCCCTTAATATATAAGCAGGAATGCATTTGACAAGGCTTCTGGAGAAAAGAGAGAGAGAGAGAGCACGCGCGAAAGAGAAAGATCCTCTTTGAGATAATATGACATGATTTAATGGGAATTTAGATAGAGACAAGGAAAACCTATTGGCCAAAATTTGGCCTGTGTTATTACAAAGAAGACATAGATACCATAGGGGACATCATTTCCAACCACCACTGGAAGAAACAAAAAGGTTAGCAAAGTGTGTAAATAACAAGTACATACGTCAGCTGCCCTGAGAATATAGCTGAGGGATAAGCCAAGATCTCACCCCAATAATATCTCCACTGAGTGTGCTGAAACAAACCACACATTCCACACTGAAGCCCTACTCTCCAAAGGACAAGAAGCTTCTGATATTCAACAAAACTCAGACACTTGTCTTGAAAAGCTGAGCCAAAAATAATTCTCACATCATAAAACACAGAACTTTGCCTATCTCAAAAAATATAAGCTAAAAGTGTTCTTCTAGAAACTTTTAAGAATTGTACCGTCTATGCAAAGTTAACCATTCTATCTAAGCTTATTGTGCATGATCTTGGAAAGAGACAACAGTGCTGAAACACTATTGTGATTGGATAAGGGTTACAGCTACAGACAAAGAGCAAGTGTGACAGTGTTTGCTGCCAACACTTGAGACCAGGAAACTACAGGTTTCACACTTTGTACAATGGTAACTTAGGCACTTAGCCCATTCACATTTTCATTTCTGCATAATTTGTTTGCAAGAATTGTAATCTAAAGCAGTTAGTATGAAACCCAACAAATTATCATAATTGGGTTTTACTTTATTCTTTCTGCAGACCATTCTCTTATAGTTAGAATAATGAATAATTGACTTCAAAACTGGCCTAAAGTATCTGATTAATAATCAATTAGTTTAGTGATTTTATTTTACAATTTACATGTAATTAAAAGGGGTTGAAGCAATTCTTCCATTAAAAAATGAGCCTACATTAAAATAAAACACCAGCAGGGCCAGGAATTTAGCTCAGTGGTGCCGTCCCCTGCCTCGAAAGTGCAGGGTCCTGAGTTCGATCCTTGATACCAAAAAAAATAAAACACCAGGAGCTGGAACATGACTCAATGGTAGAGCTCCTGCCTACCATATATTGTATGTGCAAGGCCCTGGGCTCCATCCACAGCCTCCTTCCTCCTCTACCGAAACACACACACACACACACACACACACACAAAGTACTAAAGTCAAAGTTACATCTTCTTCTCTACTTTCACCACAACGTTGCAAAGATTAGGATCAAGGGTAAGCAGTGACATGAAAAATGATGTAGAAAAACAAAGGAACAAGAATTTGATAAGACATTATTCCTACATTCAGACTTAATCAGTCCAGATATCTGCCTGATATTCTGATCTGTGATTTTATATAAAAATTTTCCTAGAGACAATTGAGGTAGAGTGAAAGGAACTCAGACACTGTAAACAGAAATCTTTCTCTCAAAAATGTCTGAATTGGCCATCAGTTATCTGTGCAATCATGTCCCTACCTCTCTAACCTGTTTCTATGTAGTGGAGGATTTGTAATTCAAACTTCACAATGTTGTGGTGAGGAGTTAATAAAATAATGCATGTAGAGCAAAAATGTATTTCTTACGGACTGTGTACTTTTAAAAGCATTTTGATGTATTAACCCATGTTAACCCAGTATCTGTAAGGTATGTACTATCATATCATCCCCATTTTTCAGGTTGGAAATTGAGGCAAAGGAGAAAGGATTCAAAATACTAAGAGAGATTTAAAAGTCACTCCACTCAGTCAAAGCAGAAATCAAACTTACACTCTGAGGCACAAGAGTCTTGGTTCTTAAGGCCTCTCACACCTGCTCAGGCTTGGACCAAAGCCTCTGAGGGCTCCCTGCCCAAGAGGAGCTGAGAGGACCCAGCAGGCCTGGGGTCTAAACAGGGTATGCCTGGGCACTGGGTGTGGAGTCCTGGGGAAGGCAGAGATAAGGCAGATGATTCTCAGCACTCGGGACAGATTAAAGTGCAGAAGGAAAAGACAGCATCAAGATAGAGTGCATGAACCTCAGCAGATGCAGTGAGGAAAGAGGCTATTATGCAGGATCGGGAAAGACAGGGCATTTTTCTACCACCAAATGCTGGCTCTATTGAGAGAGAATGCTCAATGGGACAGTGACATGGGAGGAGCCCTTGAGTAGGACAAGGAGGAGCCATTGAGACAAGATGTCATAGAGAGCAGAAGAGATCGCCCTACCTTTAATCAACTATGTCAAACATTCTCTCCTTTAGGAAGCAGGGAGGCTGGATACCAAGATCAGAGCATGTAGTGAAAATGATCTTGCAGACTCACATCTGCCCAAGGTCTTGCATCCTGCTGTTCCCTCTGCCTGGAAGGCTCTTCCTAGATCCTTAGAGTCTTTCCCTGGCTTCACCCAGGATCTGTTCAAATGTTGCTTTCCTGCCCTTAAGCTGCTTTAATATACCAATCACTCGCTGTAATCACTTTATTATAGATCCACAAATAGAATTATACTCTGTGAGAAAGACTCCGTCTCCTTTACTGCCTTGTTCTCTTCTCCTGCCCTGAAACTGTCCAATATACACTAGATGCTGAGAAAACATTTGATGGACTGAACAAAGTATTCATGTCAACACCAACACACACAGGATAACAGAGCTAGTCAGGAACTTAGAATGTAATCTGGTGGCTCAAAACAAATATTTCCTTTAATGGAGAATGCACTTTTTAAAGGAAGCAGAAATAAATCTTAGCTGCTCTACTTGAACCTTGGAAGTGAGGGAAGGCACCTGCTAGGAAGGATTTTAGAGAACTATTTGGAGACCACTTATCTAGATCAACTACTAGGTTTTTCAACTGAAAGAAATTGAAGCCCGGAGAGACTATATAATTTCCCCAAACTCCTAATGTCCAAAAATGAGTTTTCATCAACTCCAGTCTAAGTGAATACCATATTTCAAGTTATCTGTTTTGTACCAGGCAAAGTTTCTAGTTCTAGAAGATCCTTGTTTGTGTGATGGTTACCTTGTTTTTGTTTTGTTTTTTTGGTACCAGGGATCGAACTCGGGACCTTGCACTTTCGAGGCAAGCGGCGGAATGGTTACCTTGTTTATAGACTCCAAGAGTCACGGAATTTCTTGAATATTACAAATCAAAACTCTAGGTAGAGAGTTCTATTTCTTACTTTTCTAATAACTAAAATTTGGCAAACACAACTAATAATGCAATGAGTTTCCCTACCTCCTTTCCCCGCTGCCCCTCACCAAGCCCTTGCTTGTTCTCCCGGGATCTTAGCCTCATCTCTTTTTGCAGCTCAGTGATGTTCCTCTTTCTCCCACTCCCCACCTCCTCCTCTGTACAAAGTTCCGCTGCACATGTTCCACATCTGCTAAAATGCCTTGCAACTACACATTTCAAACACACACGCAGTCTTTGAGTATGTGCGTGTGCCTAGTTCTCTCTCTCTCTCTCTCTCTCTCTCTCTCCCTCCCCACCCCACTCAGGTCTTGCTATAATAGGGCTTTCCATCAAGTCTTTGGCAAGCCAAACCTCCCCTCACTTGGCAGAGCTCTCCTTCTCCTCCCCCTGCCCCTCCAGCTCTGCCAGGCCTGACTCATTTGCCACTTAACTCCCTTCCATGGTTCCTGCAGATGGCAGGGGGAGTAGGATCATTGGCCATGAGTACCAAGTGATGTGTTATGATGGAAAATTCTCTACATGAAACCCAGCCATCTGGCAAAATGAGTAACAAGGGAAAACCAAATCAAGAAGGAAAAATCCATGAAATGTTTGTTCATTTCAGGTTGGGAAGGAAGATAAAAAACAGAAAAGGACCCACCCAAAACCATCAGTTACCACAGAACATAAAATTGAACCTCAGAGACCAGTGATAGAAACACTTGTGTCCCAGTCCTATGTTCCTAATACTTAGATTCCAGAGCTGAAATTAACTTTTGCCTAGAGAAATTTGTCAGGTAAAAAAGGCCAAAAACCAAGACCAGACCAGGCCACAACAAGCCTTTATCGCAGGGACGATCTGCTAGGCTGTCTCTGAACAAAGGAGAGACAAAAGCAATATGGCTGGGATGGGGTGTGCTCCTTATAGGAGCTGGGGTGGGCCTGGTCAGAGCTGGGGTGGGTTGAGTGAGGCAGTGGCTAGGGACCGGAGGAGCCTGTGACATCACTAGCTGTTGGGAGGAGAGCAAGTGTTAGGTTACTCTTTTGGTGGGAGTAGGGGCGTGTTGGGAAGAGGAAGGTAGCTGTTATAGACAGCAGCCTCCCTAAATCGGAGGGAAATCTATCAAAATTTTTAGGAGGAAACATTTTTAATGGTTTTGGTTGAGGAAAAAATTTGCACCTCTGTCCGATTAATATGTGAGTAACATTTCTTTGCCTTGTTCCTCCTAAGTAAAACTATTATATGAAAGATTTTTCTCTAGGGTTCTAGCTAATTTATATAGTGGTACATACCTATAATCCCAGCACTCAAGTGGCTCAGTGTTCAAGGCCAGCCTAGGTTACTCAAGGAGACCTTGTATCCAAACATATGTAGAGAGAGATAATTTTAATGTCAAAAATTTAAAAATCAGGGTTAGGAGTGTGGCTCAGTAGTATAACATTTGTCTAGCATGCAGGAGGCCCTGTGTTTGTTCCCCAGCACAGCAAAAAATTAAATTAAATTAAAAGGAAATAAAAAATTACCTCACATTGCACTTTTATGCTCATATTCTAAATATCCCGCCTGGTTTTTAAGTATTCTATTCATGTAACCTGAAGTCAGAACAGAAGGTCAAAGGACAGAACTAGAATCATAATATATTCCTTCTCATAAAAAGCTATAGATCAACTACAATGAAGATTTTTCCACTTTATTTTCAATGGAGACAGAATATTGGCACAAGGCTGAGAAAGAATGTGCTTTATGAGAAACAGACAGTGCTAACTTTCCCCTAACTTGGCTCTGACAGGCAGAAAGTTATTTTCTAATAATGAAAATACATGAATATTTGCATTTGGATAATAATCATATTTGAATGTTACATCATAATTGGGCTATGAATTATCCATGTCACATGAGGGAGAGAAAGTAGTGATTATCAAAACGAATTTGAGGTCCTCTTAGTTCCCCTAGTATGCAAAAAGATGGCAATGTACAAACTTCCAAACACCTTCATCAGTATCTCCAGAATAAACCATTACTGGTTCCTGGGAACAGTATGTTCCAAAGGAGGCATCCCACAGTCAACATTTTAATCTGCCCCAGAGGGCCGGGGTCTTTGGCTTGGGTGCACACACCATATATGTGAACCTCAAACTCTGACTCTGTCTTCTAAACCCTTCTTTCTCTTCTGACTATGGCCAAGCTCTTTGCTATTTGTCATCCTCAGCTCAGATCTCTAGAGGCTGCAGGTTTCCCCTCCAAGAGCAAGTCTGTGACTATAAATGAAAAAAGGAAAGGAAACTCCCATTTCCCAGCTAGATGATGAACTGTTTGTTTACACTTCTCTCCCTTCATCTCTACAGCATCGTCTGCTTCTTGGACTATGTAGCAGCAGAACCAGCAGAAATACTGACTCAATAAATGCAGAATAGCTAAGAGTCTTTACATGACAAGTAACAAAAGAAAACCTCACATTTTCTCAGGCCAAAAAGAAAAAAAACCAGCAGAGAAATTTATCACAAATATACAAAGTTGACTCATACAGCCCATGGACAGCAAGAGAAGACCAGAATGGGGCAGAGAAGGGTTTCTCCATCTCTCCTCGAAATGCTCCTTCCTCATTCTTTCCATGGTGCACTCTGTCCACCTGGTTCATATAAAATGCTTTCCTATCACTCTCCAGTTCAAATATTCAAGTCAAGTTTTTGAGAGACAGACTCCTCCTTAGGATCTCAGGGAACAGTCTCTAATCATCCCAGCTATACCTCTTTGTGCTAATCCAAGGAGGTCAGGGAGAGTAGGGTTGTCTTCCCACAGAGCTGCTGGGAGCCTGCACGAAGGATGGGAAGTGGTGGCTTGCCTGGAAAGCACAGGAAAAGAACCACTACTCAGTGACTGACCAGGAAAACTGACCCGGAAATGGGATGGGGTGACCAGAAGTGGAAACCAACATTATTTTATCCATCAGGAAAAAGAATATTTGTGACAGCCAAGGCTTAAATAAGCATAGACACAGAATCTCAAAATAATAGAAAGAGATCTGGGGATTTAGCTCAGTGGTTCTGCTGCCTGCCTTGCAGGCACAAGGTCCTGAGTTAGATCCCTGGCACCAAAAAAAAAAAACAAAACTCTAATCAAAATGATAGAAAGAGTAAATGTGTAATTTGAGGATGTATGAAGAAGCACATGTTTTCTCAGAAATCCTCTAGAAGATGATCCCACTGAATTATAATTTCCATAAAGTAAGGCTTTTTAAACTTTCTGGTAACTTTCTTTGTAAATTTTCTGTGAGAGTTTGGATCAGGAAGGAGGAGCAAGAGGAAGAGATTTGACTGGGGTGAAGCGAAGGCCTCCAATCCAGGGTGCCCTGGAGATCAAAAGAAAGGGGACGTCTTGGGGCTGCCAGAAAGCCTGTATCATCCGTGGGATCAATGTCACCTCACTGCTTCTTTGGCTATTGTTCCTTCTACCTAAAGCAAGGAACAGTTTAAAACCAGGTTCTCAGGAAAGTCAGCTCCCTCTACTTAACAGCTCCCAGACCCAGAGCCAGCAATCCTGGGTATTGTAAAGTTCCTGCATGTCTGTTGTACATCACCGCAGCCACATTGTCTCTTAAATATAAACGAGAGGTTGAGAAAATTAAGTGTCTTTGCACAAGTGGAGGAAGCACAGCGTTCGTGACAGAATGGGAAGCTCATGGTTACATTCCCTCAATGAACCCAGGGCCACAGCCCTGCTGTGAAAAAGGCAAAGATCCTGTGGGTGGGACTTCTTTTTAAAGTATGAATGGCCTTGGGATGTCTCTGAGTGCCAACGTAAAATTAAATAACATGCATTGTATATAGATCAAACACTTTCATCCTAGAATGGTAATGCCTAAAATTAGAGCAATTGAACAAGTCAGCAGCTAGCAAACAGCATTAGGAGCTTGGCTTTGGGCAAGTTTGCCAGATCTCCCACGTCAACTGCAGCCCACTCCCAGGACTCAGGAACACTGATGTGTCACCTTCCTTCCCATCTGTCCCTGGGACACTCTCCTTCCATCTGTTCCTGGGACAGTCCTCCATGAGAACATGGTAGTAGCAAAGACACCACCACCAGCACCACTACCCTCCTGGCCGTGTGCTCAGAGCCTTTAATTATAGAAACAGGAGAAAAAGAGGAGGAATGATGGGATCAGGGGCAAGTATAAGATAACGTAAAATTAAAGAGTGATGTCACTGACTTTGACTCCAAAGCAAAAGTGTAGAAGTGACATTACAAGTTAACTCAGTAATGAAAGACTGAGTTTACAATGTCCCTGGGAAGGAAGATGAACTTCATGAGTTTACTGGACTTCTGCCAAAGAGTTTTCCAAAACTCTAGGACCATATATCTCTGCAAAGAATACCAGCTGCAAATACCTTCAAGATTTTATCTTCTGTCCCCTTGCCCTTCTCAAGACCTTCAATATTATTGAAATTCATTTGTACTCTATCTAAGAAACCTCATTCTTTCCTTCTGTCAGTCAATCTCTCATTAATTTATCAAAGACATTTTTGAGGATTTCCTAGTTTCTAGGTACCCTACTAGAGGCTGAGGATACAACAATGAACAAGACATGGATCTTGTTCTTAAGGAGTTTTTGTTGGATGAAAGAAAACAATAATAGAAACAATATACACTAGCTTCCTGAAATCCCCTTGAAACTTGAAATCCTGCCTGAAACCCTCCTAGCCCTACTGAACAGTATGTGACACAACATTTCTATCCACGATCCATAGTCAAATAGTTGCAATGGTGAAAAAGATGTCATTTTCTGATAATGAATGTACCAGATAGCAAGATGAAATATCACCCAACATACAAGGAAAATCTACTGAAATAGATAAATAAATCACAATAAATTGCAATCCTCATGGAGAAAAGCCAGGCTACAGAAGTACAAAACAATCCAATGGAACTCCTTCAAATGAAATGCATAAGAAAGAATGACTTTTAGTAATTTAAGTCTTTGCCTCAAGGCCAAAATACCAGGACTTAGGTAGAGTTAAGTACAGGTAAACATGTTCTCCTACATCAAAAGTTGAATCTTAGTGCCTGCCTTGCAAGCGCAAGGTCCTGAGTTCGATCCTTGGTACCAAAAAAAAAAAAAAGTTGAATCTTGCTGTTCCTTTACTTAACATCTTCTTTGGCTTCCTATTGCTTACTTAACAAAATTTAAGTATACATACTCATGCAAGTAGTTCAATTATTTGGCAGAACCCACAATATGCAATGCAATGTTCTAGGCAATGGTAATACAAGGCTGTGATCACTGCCCTCAAGAATCTCAGTCCAAATGAGAACACAGGTTTGAAAATAAAGACACAACTGCAATACAGCATCCTCAGCCCCAAAATCACGGTATGTGCATCATGCCACAGAAGTACAATGAATAGAGAGTGAGACTACCTCCCAGAGGAGAAGGGACATAAGGGAAGGCTTTAGAGAAAATAGATTTTTCACATGGAAAATTTGAAGAATAAGTGAACATTCTTAAAGAGGTAGAGGAATAAAAAGGTAACATCTCAAATTATGCAAAACAAAGGGACCAAAGCATGATTGTACTTATTATTGTTCATCGAATTATTCAGTTATTTACATGGATCAGTTAGCCAAACCAGCCAAGATGGTTATAAACACAGTCTGTACTGGGCAAGCATAACTCTGAGCTTTAAGAAACGGAAATTTTTCTAGGAATGTATTCATATTTGAGTCCATTACCTCAGAGGAGAAGATTTCTCAAAAATACTGGATATGAGAAAAGAATACATTTACCATTTACAGTCACAAGTCATATACCTATGCAGCTTAAAATCTTATCGATATATTTATCGATGTATTCACTGATTGCTTTTTTAATCTAAAAATCAACGGTGATTTTAGTAAAAAGTGAAAGAGGGCTGGGGACTCAGCTCAGTGGTTCCACCGCCTACCTCGCAAGCGCAAGGTCCCGAGTTTGATCCCCGGTACCAAAAAATAAAAGCAAAAGGAAAAGTTGACAGTTATCCAGGTAATTGGATTCATGTAGATAATATTAATGGCATAAACAAAAAATAATTTGGCAATAATCTGGTAATTTAGTTCTGTACATAACTGAGTGATCAGAGTATCCGATGAAGTCTTCCAGGTACTGAAGTTGGTGACAAATCACTGAAGCAACACAGCAGTCCCTCAGAAAGCCTGCCTTCTGAGGGGAAAGACAGACAATAAAGAGGAATATAAGTTTAAAAGATAATTGAAGTTAGAACAAGTGCCAGGAGGGAAATGCTTACAGCGATATGACAGGCCACCACTCCTCTCTGGAGAATATACTTAGGCAGCATCTGAAGTGAGATGGAGAAATTTCCCTTCCAGAGCTGACCATGTCGTCTGGGTTTCTATGTGGATGAAATTACTAAAACTAATATAATGGAAAAAGAATGAATTTTGGAGCTGGATACACAGAATCTGGATTGGCCACCATAGATAAATTACTTCTCATTTGGGGGAAGTGCACCCAGAATTGGCCATAGTAATTCCCATCTAACTGAGCCATCAATGGAATTAAGGGAAGAAAACATAGTAATCCAGATGTGTGTTTCTGTTAATTCCCCAGCTCTAGAACATGGGTACCATTATCATCTCCATCTGAGAATTCTGAGCATACAAAGGGTAGAAATGGCTTAAATGGGAGCAGTTTGACTGCAGGTCTCACGCTTTGTGAATACTATGGTTTGCTGTCCCCCAATATTAGTACCAAGCAAATTGGGGCTCAGCTAGTCTTCCCTTTATTTGAAACAAATACAGCTTTAGAACACAAAAATCCTCATAAATATACTGTAAGAAAATTATGGATAAGCGTGAAGAATTAATTAAAGAAAGCTTGTCACTATAGAAGTTATTAAGAAGTTTTCTTAATATTAATGTTCTACAACTATATCATAGCCACTAAACAGTAGCTGTAAAATAGTAGTAAATGACGTGGCAAAGTGTTCATTAAGTATAAAGTGAAAAGCAAGTTTCACTTGTCCAATGTGACTCATTTTGTAAAAAACCCAAAATACATTCTGTGTGGTTTTTTGTTTTGTTTTTTGGTATTAGGGGTTGAACCAAAAACCTTTGCACTGAGCTGCCATCCATAGCTCTTTTTTACCTATTACTTTTTTTTTTTTAATTTTAAGACAGTTTCACCAAGTTACTAAATTACTCAGTCTGGGTTCAAATTTGTGATCCTCCTGCCTCAGCCTCCCAGTGCAATGGGATTATTGCAGCAAACTTCAACAGCTCAGTGTTACAGGCATGTGTTACAGCCAAGTGTTATGGCTATTTGAAGGTCTCTGGTGCAGAGGAAGTTGAGCAGCACTTGGAGAGATAGAAGGATTCTTTATTATGCTGGCAGACTCAGAGGAGTTCATGGACCAATAGCAATGCAAGCAGCCTGATATAGAGATCTTAGGGGCACTCTCCTACCAAGGATGCTAGGTACAGGCTGAGGATTGAGGCAGATGGGTGGAGTTAACAGAACATAATTGAAACCTTAGGTACAAACATCACAGCACACATGGTTACATTGCTTGAAGAGAGTATTTCGATACATTGGGTGGGACCCATAGAGTACAAACAATTACATTGCTTAAACAGAACATCCTATGGCAAAAATATAGGGGGTCAGGGGGGTGGCAACACAAAGGCCTGCTCTGTTTGTATGATTTCTTTATCGGTAATGCAAGTGTGAATCACCACGAGCCGATTCTTTGTGCTTTTCTTTTTTTTAATCTTTCTTCTACCACTTTCACAATCCCTTTTTTTTTGTACTGGGGATTGAACTCAGGACCTTGCACTTGCGAGGCAGGCATGGTGCCACTGAGCTTAATCCCTGGCCCCTTCTTTGTGCTTTTTTTTGGAATTTCCAAATGGAATTAGGAAAACAATTAGGAAACAACAGAAACAACTGAAACGGAAGTTATAAAAACACCGTTCTTTAGAATGAACTGTTTGTCTTTCTTTATTCATACAGTATTTTTTTTTTTCCTGGTGGGATAATACTGCTATTAACAAAGCTGAAACATTCCAACTATACACAGCATTCTCAGAAGGCTGATGACCACCATGGTGGATGATCCTGCCTCTACCTGGCACTCCCGCCTGGCTGTGCTCAGAGGCCTGCTCCGGGGCTCCAGCTCCCCCAGGGACCGTGTCACACACTCAGTCTCAGAGGCAGCCAGAGCAGGCAGCATGTGGGTTTCTCTGACGGCAGGAGAAGCATCTGGTTCCTTGCTACATGAGACAATTAAAACACTGATCTCTAACGTGGAACAGAGGTAAACGTGTTGTTAGAATGAGACACTTTACCTTAACAGCCATCCTGCCATAGTAAAGAAATCAGACCCCATCTCATCCGAATTTAACTGGAAATCTCATCAGCATTCTTCCATGACTATAACAGCAAATGTTCCCTTTATGGAGAGGCAGCTCTAACCTATAAAACAGATAAATTAGAGGAAGTGTTTCTGCATCACACACAAAAGGATGCTTTGCTTTACAAAAGCTTCCCCTCAAATGCTGGACCCCTGTGAGCCACTCTTGCTTTTTTTACAGGTCGTTAGGCTTATAGTTGAAATAGGGTGGCTCCGGAGGTGGGGCCACCTTAAACCAGAGATTAATTGAACATAGAAACAAATGTTTCCAGTGGAGAATCCTGCCCTGCTTTCCTGCTCTGGGTCTGAGAAGGAACTGCTAGGGAGCCAGGAAAACACGGGCAGATGAGCAAGAAAGTAACTTCAGGGTACTTCTGAGAAAGTAGGTGTAAGTGTAGGGCACAGGGAGGAAGAGGAGAGGGGACCAGGAGGTGCCTCCATGGGAGCCTGTGACACACCATGCGACAGACCCCTCTCCGTGTTTGCTCTGCTGCTGCAGCCTTGAGACCTGGGCTTTTGTTTTGCACGCTCCAGAATATTCCCCAAGAGGTGTCCTTACCCAGAGAAAGAGCCAAAGGAAGACTTATCATCACTGGGGCTCTTGCCCTCTATTGTCAGTAACAAGCTCTGATCTCCCCCACCCATACTGGGGATTGAACCCAGGAGTTCAAGGGCCACACCCCAGCCCATTTTATTTTTTATTTTGAGACAGGGTCTCACTGACCTAGGCTGGCTCAGAATTTGGAATCCTCCTGTCTCAGCCTCCAGAGTAGCTGGGATTACTGGTGTGTACCACTGCACCCTTGATTTTTGTAGAAATCTGTAGGTACTTCCACCAACTGGTAGTTAAACCTGAAGAATATTAGGGATAATAATAAAGGGCAGAGCATGTTGCTCAATGGTAATGCATTTGCCTAGCATACACAAAGCCCTGGGTTTGATCCACAGCACAAAAGAGAGAGAGAGATTTAATCTCTCTCATTTTCTCAAAATTCCGGGCCGGTTTCTTCTCAACAAGTTTCAGGCCTGTGTCCCAGCCTATTACCCTCCCTGAAGAGCGGGCTGGTTTCAGGTGTTACTGCTCAACATCGCTTTTCTGTTTCACTAAATGAAAAATTTAATTTTTCTGGCAATTATTAATCTGGTGTCAGTTCTTCATTCTGCAGGCAATGATGTATGGCCAGATTGCATGATGCACATTGATCTAGGGCTTTTAATACTTCTTTTATAGCATTCAGTTTTCCACTAGTCCAAAAAGTCAGAGCCAGTGGAATTCACTTTCTGACCGACCACAGCATCATTTTTAGAGGTACATATAGGAGTCAACCGTATCCCCCTGGAGTTTTAATTCGTACGTGGGACTGCACAGTACCAGCTCTGAATCCAAGGTTCCTACCTTAGCCACCAGGAGATAAGGATCCTCCCCGTGCTGATTACATGACATGCTTTCACATCCTAGGAGCATCTTCTAAAAGTAGTTGAACCTGTTGACCAATTACTGTCTAGAGCCACTAAGCAATCATTATGTCTGATTGAACTCAGTCTTTTCTCAGATGCACTGTCACATACACATGGGCAACTTACACAATTTTATCCACAAGGTTTCCCCGTTCAGTAACAGGACTTCACTTTCAGGCTGTACGATCTTAGAAGGTGAATCAGACGCTAGTCCTATGTGAACATGATTCAGAAGTTAAACTGAGATTTCTGGAGAGCAAAAGTAATGAGAATTTGGGTAATTTCTACCCTCAAAATACTTTAGGGCCAAGTCTGTTCTTCTCTGCTTTTAATGGGGCAGAATTTGACAAATTCAGCTACATCATTCTTTAAATTCTTAAATAGATGAAGAGCTCAGAAATGGAAAAAAAAATCCCTATATTGTCCATAGATGCTGAGCCTATTGTTCATTATTTTACTCAAGAGCCTTTGTGTAGGTATTCTATTGACAAATTTCTTAAGAGCTTAAGATTCTTGCCTCTTTTAAAAACTTTTTTTTCAATTTTTAAAAGGCTTTCTTTTCTGGTAAATCTTAATTCTGGATGGCTTTGTAACTTGTCATATTTTCTCCCTATCTTGCCAACTGGAAAGTATAATGCCTGGGAAAAAGGTCTGGGGCGGGGAGTGATCTAGGAGGAGTGATTTTTCACTGCACATATATTTTACCTTTTTTTTTTTTTTCTTGGTACCAGGGATCAAACTTGGGACCTTGCACTTTCGAGGCAGGCAGCAGAACCACTGAGCTAAATCCCTGACCCCTATATTTTACCTTTTTAATGTTAAAACTTTCGCACATATTATCTATCTTTAAAATGTAAGTAAGGCTCTTATGTCATGATGGTCATTTAGAAGACTGTCCCTTATTCTGCCATTATTCCTTTGCCATTTTCAGTGAGAATTATTTAGGTTATTTAGCTTTGCCTTTTTTACTTTTATAATCTCCTTATTTGGCATAATTAAAAGTTGGTAATCCTTTGCCAATCTTCCCCACCCTTTACTATTTGATGTTTGTCTTCTCCTTTTGGCTTAAAGTTTCAACCACAGTATCAGGGCCTTTTACTATAAGTTGCCTCAAATCCTTTTCGGAATTAGGCTAGATATAACTATGCAAATACATACATATAGAAACATACACTGAACGTGTACACAAGCTCACACACCAAGCCTAGTCCTGAAAGATCCTTGGATATCCATGTCACCACCCCATGTCACTGCCCTACCCATGATGAATGAGGAAGTTGAAGCTGAAGAGGCCCTTGTACCATACTCTATTAACAGTGGACCTGGACCCAGAACCCAGGTCTCCATAATTCCCAGTCCATTGCTCTTTCCATTGACACTGAAAATATATTTTAAATCCAGCAGAAATATGATTCGAGGGCCGGGGATTTGGCTCAGTGGCGCCACGCCTGCCTCGCAAGGGCAAAGTTTGATCCCCAGTACCGAAAAACAATATATAGGATTTGATTAATGAACATACTACGGCAAACCACTTGGCGAAACCTAACAATTGCAAAAGTAAAAGGTGTCTCCAAGAACTAATTTTCATCTTTATAGGAAAATGAAATGAGCCCAGATATATTGTTTTTCTTTAGCAGTGTTATTTGAAGTCACCAACTTGTGTTATTTTGAGGTAAAGGTGTTTCAGATTGTGTTTCTCCTCTATTTCCTTCCTCCCCATTGCTGTTAGCTAAAATTAAAAACTCCAAGCCCAGTCCTGAAAGATCCAGTACCCTGAGTTCTTTAGATTTCTCCTTTACTCCCTACCACACCAAGCTGCTTCTGGTTCCTGAACATTCCATTTCTTCTGGTGTTTTCATGAGGACGCGCTCGCTGCCCCTCCATCTAGGATACCCCTCTTCCACCAAAAACACCCCCTCCCTAATTCCCTTCCATGGACTCAAAACACTTGCCTGCTCTCACAGATGCCTCAGCCCACCCTTCCTTTATGTTCCCATTAACACCTTGGAGATGCCTCTTTGGGCATTTATCTCACTGTTGGGTGGAAATGTGTCACATTTGTCTCCCTAATAAAACTGTGAGCTCAAGAACAGAAGAGCAGTTCTCTCCCCATTGTTTACCTAGCGTTGTGCTCACCACACAGTAGCTGATCAATAAATGTTATCGAAGGAAGAGAAAGAGGGGTGAGGAAAGGTCATCATTTGGGATGCAAACAGAAAAACAAACCAAACCCTTCTCCTTGTACCCCTATGGGCAAAGAAAAGAATACCTCCTTCATGGTTAGTGGCCCAGAAATAGCTACTTTCAAAGAACCTTTAAAAAACAACATGTCGTGAGCTCTGGGTAGGACGCAAGCGGCTCAGTCTTTGGTGCTGTATCTAAGCACATGCCTGGGAGCTACTGCTTGGTGGAGTGTTCTCTACACCCTGCACACATGCAAAGAAGTATGCCTGTTAGCCTGCTGTGCTTACATGACCACTATCATACACAAAACTATACTGAAAGTATTGGCTTACCAGCCCGGGTTGTTGCCACTAAGTCATCTTACCTTGTAGCCTCTAGTCTCTTCAACTTTTCTGAATAATACCAGTTTCTTCAACTGGGAAAAGACAAAAAGAAAAAGCAGAAGTCTAACCACAGACTTCTTTAGGGGGTAGAAAAACCCAACGGTACTCTATCCCTGAGCTATACCCCCAGCCTTTTCTATTTTTTATTTTGCAACAGAATCTCACTAAGTGGTCAGGCTGGTCTTGAATCCTTGCTGGTCCTGAATCCTTGCTGGTCTTGCAATCCATCTTACCTCAGCCTCCTGACTAGTTGCATTCAGGTGTGTGCACAACACTTGGCTTTTGTAGCATTAGTATCTTTCTGTCATGGTTGTGACAAGAGCTTCATCCTCCTAGGCTATGTTTCAAGTTTCCCCCTTAAGGTGTTCATTTTCCTCCCAACACTTGTCACCCACACACCTCTTCTGAGTCTTGCAGAGTGAATCCATGAGCAAAGCCATAAACATCACACTGTATTCACATTTCTTTTGGCCCTGCTGATAGAAGTGCCTGCTTATTTCTACTCCTTAAAGCCGAGATCGTAAGAATAAGAGAACTATAGCTGCTTACAGGCAAATTCCAATTTTAGATCAGCCAGTTGGAAATGTGGATGTTCAAGAGCCAGGCAGAGGCATGGTCTGGGATCTCACCACCTTGAGTCATACACTTGAGGGAAATTTATTCCTGATTCTTTGACTTTATATAATTCCTTATCTATGCGTGCTTCCCCCGCCCCCATTCTCATAGTGAATTATTCTTCTTTGATGGCTGAAATAATACTTTTCAGCAGGAATGAGCTGGAACCCTGAAACTCTGTAAAAAGGATTAAGTGTGTTGATTTGTGTGGCACCCTAATTTCCTCTGTTTCTCTCTGGGGCTCCTTAAACTTCATTATTTTACAGTGTAGGAAGTAAATTAAAAGAGAAATTCCCTGTCAAGGAACTAATTCTGAAAATTAAAATATTACTGTTTGATTCTTGTTTCAGCCTCCCATTTGCCTTCCATCCTAATGAATTTAGTAAACTAATTTCCTTTATCCATTTCGCTCAATCACATCATGAGTGACACATTACTTTGCTAATGCTTTAGGACACTGATGTAGAAGAGCCTGTATGCTCGTCACATGGCTAGTGAACCAACATAAAAGGCTAATGTCTGGGCCCATCAGCGGCTCTCACTCACCAGAAAACCACATCCTGTGGGATGGGTGCTAGCCGGGAGCAGTGCCCCAGTCCAAGCTGCCCCAGCCCCTTCCTACCACTTGACTGCCATATCTGCATTCTCAGAGTGGTCAGCAACTCCCTACTCCCCACTCCCTTCTGCTCAAGAAATGGCAGGTTGCCACCACTGCAGTCTCCCGCTCCTCATATTGAAAGAGTATAAATCTAACAGTCTCTTTTTAAAAGTTGTTTCTTTCTTATACTTACAACCCCTTATCACACTATGGAGCATGTAATTTTTTTCTTATGCTTGCTTGAGTTTTATTTGAATGCCCCACAAATCCTGGCTCAGGATAGGAGTTGGGCGGGGGGGTAGAAATGTGACTAGGAGTTGTAGAATTATCTGAACTCAGCCATCCAGAGATTGCTGGCCCAGCAACAGCACTATGAGGGGGAAAAGCGACTTCAGATATTGCAGGTCATACTTGAAGATATTTATGGAATTATTGTGCTAACTATAGAAGATCTATAAACCTGGGGCCAAAAGTAGCAGAAGAAGCAACATTCTGAAGCAAGAATTGCTAGTTTTTGAAGAAAGGAGAGAATATATAGTAAAATCTAAGCTCTAGGCTTTCGGAAGTAGAGCATTGATTGTAGTCTTCCTTCTGTGACTGAGTTATAAGTACCAGCATGCCTTTTAGATGAAAAAAAAGAAAAAATAAAGCATCATTTGTCCAGAAAGAACATGAGAAGTCATCGTATCACTTCCTTAGGTTTTTATCAGCCACCAAAGTGAACAGGTAAGTCTTAGATGTCTCTACAAAGAAGAAGATCTGAAATAAAATTGATAGAGTTTATAGCTGTGAGCAAAAGGGACATTTACTTTTTCCCTTTTTCTCTCTTTCTCAGACTCACAGGTATGTGAGATCAATAGTGTCAGGGTTGAAATATAAATAAAGGAGAGTCAGAAACCCAACATAAAGAAAATACCAATCTATTCTCAAGTCTCTCTCCTCCATTCCAGTGGTGGAGACCTGGGACTCTTCCTGCTTCCCCATTGTTAGGTATCTGCATGGGGCTCCTAGAGCTACAGCTATGCCTCATCATGTGTGGATGACACAGGACACCCCGTGTCCTGATGTGGCCACAAGGACTGGCCTGCACTCGAACTTCACTTCGACTGAATGCTAACAGTCTGACACTTCTTTCTCCTAGGCTTCCCTGAACACCAGTTGTGCTTTCCCTTTGCCCATTGGCTCCCCATCCCAGGCCACACTATGGACCACAGGAGCCGGACCACCCTGGGGCGCAGCTGACCAGTGCTCCCTGCCTCACCAGTCCTCCACCAAGGTGTGGCATCTGTTCCTCTTTCAAGATCAGCTGTTCTAGTTTGTTCTGGTTGCTGTGTGAGCTTTGGAGTCACAGCACTGACTTGGGAAGCCTTCCTATTAGAAAAGATAGCAAATCAGTGATTACGAAGATTGTTGCAACGAAAGAATGAACCGTGACCCAATGTCCTCCACTCACCCTTGTCACAGGAAACTGTCCATCAATTCTTGCATATGTTGTCCTTGTGGATTTCTCAACTCTCATCAATTGACTCAGTTAACTGTGAAAATGGGCAATTCCTTTCTAAATCACAACACTGAATGGTTGAGTATTGCCCAGCAATAATAATTCCAAGCTCAGTACTGGCCAAAGCTCCAGGGCCTGGTGAAATTCTATTAATGGAAGATTGCCTGAAAAATATACAGATGAGTGACTCTGCTTTACAGATCTGCAAACAGCGAAACCCTCCTGAGACCCCCGCCCCAGGCCCGGCTATCATGGCCCTCTGCAGGTTTCTATCAAACCTCTTTGTTTACAGGTCTTGTGGGACTCTGGGGCTCCCTGGGACAGTTTGCCCTGGACGTTCTAAAACAGCAGAAGAGGACGCGTACCCCCTTTCCTGAACTAGTATCTTCTGTATGCATTCACACCACTTTCTTCCAGACTCCTTGCTGTCATTGGTTTCTTCTCAGTCAGTTTTGAAGTTGATGCTTTGTCACCAAAACTGAACTCCTCACCTTTCCCCACCAGACTTGGTCCTGCTTTTAAGCTCTTTCATGACTCAGTCTCTGAGAGCCTCCCCAGGTTCACCTGAGTCTCTCCCAACTCCAGTCTCCCCTGCACCCAACAGCAGCCAGACTTGACAAGCTTTAATTCCTTACACTCACTTATTTGCAGTCGCCTCCTTCCCCTTATTTGTGAGGACCCTAAAATGCCTGGACACACGTACACGTACACACACACACACGCGCGCGCGCGCGCACTTGCAAATCTTTCCCTAGGTCAGCTCACGTTCCAGCTGCCTCTCCTTCCAGCACATCCTCCCCAGCTGTCTCTCTGTCCCCAGCAACTGTGTGGTCAGTCCCTCCCATGCACTGTAGAGCTCTCTGGACCACTCCTTTGATCATAATTGTCCTGTACTCTGAGGAGCACTGGTCACAGAGCAAAATGATTAAATCACTCCTTCTGAAAAAATGAATCTCATTGAGTGATGCTCTGAAAAATGGCCTCATGAAACCTATCATTGTGTACTCTGTAAGGACACTGTTGAAGACACTACTCATCATTTCTCTGGAGTTCTTTGTAAGGACTTGGGTGTGTGTGCTGCTCTGTTCTTTAATATAGCAATAGTTGTACTTATGCTAAGAACTGGACTATTACCTTCACTACCTTTTCAATTGTAAAAGAAGTATATAACCTACACCACACTGGCCAATAAAACTCTGAAAGCTAAATAGTGTCCCACCCTTCATGGGATGAGCTTTAGGAATTTGTCTTATTTCTGTTTTTCATCTTTCATACCAATGTTCAAGCTATCTTTACTTACTATATGGTCTAGTTGCAAAGCTGTAAGTGAATTTAATGGGGGAGGGGGTAAGGCCAGCTATAACTAATCAAATAAATAAATGAAGTGGTAGAGAAGTGGAAAGTTGTACTGAGAAAAGTAGCATCTAATTGGTGGAAGGAAGTTAGTACTCTTTAATTTGCCAGCTGCTTAAACCCTCAACTGGCTCCACCAACAACAAAATTTTAATTTAACCTGAAAAGTTCAGTGGTAGTTTGTTTTCAGGTAGGGTTTGATCCAGGGGCTCAAATCATGTATCAGGTCCTGATGTTTCTTCATCTGTCACTTCTATCCACCTTACGCATCTTCATGCTCAGGCTTCTTGGGGTGGCAGAATGGCTGCTGGAGTAGAGACTTTTGTGGTTGGTTGTTTGCTTGTTTTTTCCAAATATCATACACTATGATCAAGTTGGTTTCATTCCAGGGTTGCAAAGATGGCTCAATGTAAAGACCTTTGTGTTGTTTACAGAAGAACAAGAGAACATCTCTTGCCTATGAGTATGAAACCCATAGTCAGAGAGACTGTGATTTGCTGCTACATTCCCAGCAAAGGGGTAGCCAGTACATAAATTTAAAATAAATTTTTAATAAATAAAAATGAATATTTGTTTCATTTTCTGTTGTTGGATTCCTGAAAGCTCCCACACAAATCCCCAGCCCTGACAGCCAAATGCCCATCTCTGAACTAATCTTTGATCAGGGGGATCCAGTGCCCTAATTACTCAGGTCTGAATCACACCATCCTAACCCTAAAACTAAGGTTGAGTTTCCAGCTAAACTGTGTGCACAGACAGACAGCGGGGAGGGCAGATCCCTGCAGGAAATTGGCGCCATGACCCAGGAGAAACATCCTGGGCCGACAGAACAACAAATACGCTTGTACTACAGACAACGGGATGCTTTTGAATGTTAAAGGGTGAGCGAGAATTAGCTAATAAAGAGGGCAGTTGTCAGTGGGGAACTTTCTAGGTATGTTCAAAGAACAGAAGCATAAAATAGCTTCACACTGTTGAAGAACTGTAAATAGTGTAATTTGGTCAGAGCAAACAAGGGTGTGGAGCAATAGGAAAATCAGCTACAGAGATAGGCAGAGTGCAAACATGAAGGACCTTTGAAACTGATCCAAGGTGCATACACTTTGTCCTGTAAGCCCCAAGAGGCCTATGTAGAATTTCAGCACAGAGCTTGCCTCACAGCTAAACCCTGGCTGATGGCTTCAGGGTCAAGACTGATTCTGTAAATGCTGGATGAGCCCAAGGCTGCAAGTCAAGGAAAAGAGTCCCAGATATGGAGGACTGAGAGACACAGGTAACAGGGACCAAGCAAATTCTAGGAGTCAGTCAGGCCTGAGAACCAAACAGCTTCTCCCTAAGATACTGAGTTGCCCAGGCTGGGCTCAAATTTGCCATCTCCTGCTCCAGCCTCCCATAGTGCTGAGATTATAGGTGTGTGCTACCATATCTGGCTCAGATTCCTCCTTTTTATGAAGACAACAGTCACATAGCATGGAGGCACAGCACAGTGACCTCAGTTAAATTTGATCATTTCTATAAAGACCCTATCTCAAAATAAGATTACATGCTGGGGTGCTGGAGATAAGGATTTCAACACATAAAAATTTGGAGGACACAATTCAACACACAGCGTTTAAAAGGAAAGCAGGCATTTCCCTAAGTGAATTGACTAACTGATAAAAGGTGTGGTGTTTATTTGGAAAGACAAAGAGGAGTCTTTGATTAAATTAAAAGCACTTCTTTTTCAGATCCGTGGGATTTTGTAGAGAGGCCAATATAGAGAAGAGTGGTTATCAGAAGATGCAGTATAAAATAGCATTCTATGGCCTTTCAACCATTGAGCTTTTCCTGCCTTGGGGCATCCAATTCTCCTGTTCAACTGTTCTCTGAGTTGAATGTCAGTATCCTCATTTGCAAATAAGAAAGTAAGCGTCAGCCAGGCTAATATTCGAGGTTCCACTCTGTGAATGATGGGGCTAAGATATAAAATCTGCTCGGCCCTCTGACCCATGTGTAACGCCTGAGTAATTTTGTGACAGTTCAGACTGAAGACCCCGTGTTCATATTTGCACTGGGTCCGAAAGATGCCTCCAGCACCCTACCTAAAGAGGCAATGAGCTTCTTAAGGGAACAGCTGTGTCACCTAACATGCCTAACACGCTTGCTCAACATAATAGATGTTTACTAACCAAAACCTTCCTGAAGTCAGTACAGAGCTGTTAAGTCCTCCAATAACCGACTCATTGCTTACCCTACACATGTAGGGTTTCCCCCATTAATGGGGGGTCCCCAAGGCAGTCTGTATAAATATCCTTTCCATGAGTTTCCAGGACTTTCTCATGAAGCGGAGTCTGTGGGAGTTATCCTCCCTCGATTCTATTCCATCACACTGTTCGTTGGGAAACAGTTGTTAGGAAACATCTGGACATTCTGAGTGAGAAAACAGGCACCCAAAGATGCTCATCAACAGAGTGGACTCTCTGCCCTCAAAAGTACTAATCTTCATTACCTTGGTGAATGGAATAAATCATTTGGTCAGTTTTCTTGGCCAGTTCTGGAGGTTGGGTAAAAGCTACAAGTTTATAGCTTAACAGAAGTATCTGTGTCCCTGGCAAGACAAACAGACACAACTTAAAAGGCCAACTCTAATAAAATGCAGGGGAACAGGACAACCCAGGTTGCTCCACCCCAGATTCCCATCAGCTGCAAACAGTGCTAACAAAGCAAGTTATTTCAAAAGAGCAGCCCTTTCCTGAGCGATCTATCCTGCCTGGGTATCTAGAGAGTTTATCTAGTGTGTGGAGGTCTGAGTCAGTCTTGGAATTACAGAGCACACAGCCCAGGCCAAGCTTGTCTGGCTCTGCACCCTTCTCCCTTGCATTTGCCTTTAGATGTTGTTACTGTCCCCAAGTCATTCTTACCGGCACCATTTTTGCTGAGCATTCCTTTGCTTTATTCCCAGGGAAAATTGAAGAGACTTACTGCTCCGAAAACTTCTAAAAATGGGAGTCTTAATTTTTATGAAAGGGATAAAATTTGCTTCGATCAACACTACCCTTCAGCCTACACACACACACACACACACACACACACACACACACACACACACACACACACACACCCTCACCCTCTCGGTACCCAACAGGGCCGGGGAAGAGACTAGTCCACTCCAGCTTGACGGACACCTGTCAAATTGGGGTTTCCAGCTGCCGTCTGGAACTGCCCCGGGAAACAGCACACCCCCACCGCCCCCCAGTGAGACCCCACCGACCCGGAGCGGGCAGGGGGCTTCGGGGGTTTTAAGGTGACCCAAACGTCAAGGCGGAACTTTCAAACAGGCTGGGTCCCTGCTCAAAGTGGGAGAGGGCGCCCAGAGCCCAGCCCCAGGAATGGGCATCATGAAAACATGGAGAGTCATCCGGCCGGGCCAAAGATCCTCGATCGGAATGAACCTCTGAACACGGCGTTCAGTGCCCGGGCAGACCCAGGTCAGGGTCGGACGCGGGGTGGGCTGAGGGCCCCCTGCATTCCCCACGCTGAGTTTTCTCTGAGAAGAGCAGAGCCTTTTTGGCATACAGGCCGAATGGGGGGCTTCTTGCTCGGAAATACGGCTCTGTGGTCCCCAGGCAGAGGCTCTGACCTCCTCTGCACCACGCGAGACAAGATCGAGTCCACGTGGGTCCCCGGGGGCGACGCAAGCCGGCAGGGTCGGCAAAGGTTAATTAAATGCCCCCCACACACCCACACCAAAGGAAAAGGACCCTCCTGAGCATCCCCAGACTGTTTGATCAGAGGAAATTGAGTTTGTCTTTTGCCCCTTCACCCTTCCCGTGTCATCCATCAGGACTGTGGGCTGGGGGGCGGGGGGGTGCATAAAGTCGGGCTGGGCAGAGGAAACGCGATCGGGTCCTTCCCTGCGTAGCCGCAGAGGACGTGGGCGCGCACGGGGCCCGGTCCGCGGCGGCGACTGCTCCGCGTTTTAGCTCGCGCCCGGCCGCGGCGGCGAGGGCGGGGTGTGCGGGGCCGGAGCCGAGCGCCTCACTCACACTGCAGCCCGCGCACCCGGCAGCCCCGGGACCGGGACGGCGAGCACCTCGGGGACGCCCGTGCTCCGCGGGCCGCAGCCTCGCCCGCCACCGACGCTGACGCCGCCGCGCACCGCGCACCGCAGCCCCGAGAGGACCGCACCGCCGAGTCCGCGCCCCCGGCCGGTGAGTGGAGCCGGCGCTGCGGAGACGGCTGGGGGCGCGCGGGGCCGGGCCCTCCTGTCACCGCGGGGCCGTGACACCCACCCTGGGGTGCCGCGGCTGGAAGGGGGAGCAGGGCGGGAGCTGTGCTGGCTGTGCGGAGCGTGGACGCAAGCTCGGGGCTGCAGCACTCGCGCCCCCCGCCGCAGCGCGCCCGGCGCCCAGACTCCCTGTGCGGACACCGCGGGCGACGCCGGCGCTGCGGCCGGGAGGCCAGAGGCCAGGGCGCGTCGCTGGCCCCCGCCGCCAAGGGTCGCCTGTCACCTCCGGGCGTGCGGAAGAGGGTCCTTGCTCTCCTGACCGCCTGGACCCTGCCGATCGCTTTTTGACATCAGTGCAGCAGACCCCCCTCCGCCTCGCCTCGGCGAGGGTGTTTTCGAGAAGCTGCACGTACCAGGGGGGAAGAATGGGAGGGGAACATCTTCCTCCCTTTAGGCAGAAAAAAAGTTGAGGGAACCAGGCATGTTAATAATTAGCAGGAGGGGGACTCAGGATGCAACAGAAAGCTGTTAAATTTTCATTGCCCTCTAAGAAAAAAACAAATGGCATCACCGGTGACTATTGGCAGTGCTATGCTATTTGGGGTACTTTGGGGAAATTGTCCACAGATTGTTTTCAGAAGGCTGAAGAAAGGGGGGGCGGGGGTCCGGAAGGGAGGCGGGCACCACCCTGAGTCCCAGGCGAGGAGGGATCCAGTCACAAGCCGAGCACGTTTGCTGGTTTTAAAGAGTAGCAGAGGCAAAACTGCGGCCTTACCGAGGTGAAGAGCCCCTGTCAGGAGCCGGCCTACAGGAAGAGACCGGCAAAGACCTTGCCCCTCCCACAGAGTCCAGATGCGTTTGTGCTGGAAAATGGTTGCGTGAATCTGTTTTTTCGGGTAGGTTCTATAAAGGACAAATTGTACTTCATGCAACTGCATCTTTATATCTGTGCCTGCATCCAGTTTTGTCTGCTGCCTCGGTTTAATCAGCACTTGGGAAGCCTGTGTCTGCAGACGATGTTATATAATTGACACAGTTCGCCATCAGATGTTTTTACATGTACTTTTGAAATAAAAGGGACTTGTATCTGTCTCTTCAGAGTGGCCCAAGGTGTAGACGGTGAGGGTTGCTCATGTTTGCCCTCGCTGGGCTCCAGATGTGTGAGCTCAGCTGTTGCCTGTCACTTAGGTGACAACTGGCTCTTTCCCACTAAGCCTTTTCTGTCTCCATGCTTCTCCGTGAAGTGTCAGCGTTCAACCTCAGCCAGAGCTCTGTTAGCGAGAATAGGACCTCAGCCCCTCCTAAGGTGGCAGCCTTGTTTGACCATCCCCAACAATATGTCTGTTTTCAAGCTCAAAAGAAGAAAAAAAAAATCTCATGACATCAAGATAGATACTTTTTTAATTGGGCACCAACTTAATCTGAAAATTCTGTTTTAAACAAGACAGCTCTGTACCAGTGACGCAGTATTTATCAAGCCTTTTTCTCAGGAGCAATATTTACTCCCACCAGGGGATTTTAAACTTAAACAGCAGCCGTTTATCTCGCTGTCTGGTGGAGCCTGGTTCATTTTGCCTCCAGTGTGGTCCTAGCTTAGGTGGCTGGGCTTGGTCTGGGACAGGAATCTGTCATTGTGGCCAGCTGGGGCCTGGAGAAAGCAAAATACAGCACCTGCTGGTACCAGAGGGTCTCAAAATACCATCAACTGGCGAGTCAGGAGCCATGGAAGGAGATGCTTGACAGGCTCTTCCAGAATTGTTTATACAAAGGCTTTAAAGGTTAGCAATGCATGTGCTCCACATTTTCGGACTGAGAGTTAGGTGGGCGCTGCCCACAGCTGGGGGGCAGTGCACTTGCTGACTTATGACTGACCGAGATTCATACTTAGAAATAGCATTGATGCCAAAAGGACAGGGAAGGAGGAAGGAGGGAAGGAAGAGAGGTAGATGGGTTGATGTGCTCCAGGGTTTAGTGAATTAATGTTTCCACCCTTACCTTGGTGCTAGTTACCACTGAGTGAGCCTGTTGGTCCATAGATTTTTTTTTTTAAAGAAAAGTGACATATTTCATTAAAGAGACAAGTTGGACCAGTTCTGCTAGTAACAACAATGATGCTTGAAAAGTCCGTTATGTTCTATAACCAAGGCTCTGGGACCACCATTTGTCCTGGAGGTAAAAGGGCCTGCCATGAGCCAGCAGGCCAGAAGGTATTAGTGTGAGCAGGAAGAAAAAGAGCTCTTGTAGGGTCAACAGCTGAACTGTTGCAGAGTTGTTCCTAATAGTTTCTCCTAGGATAACTCTGAAAAGACCAGAAAAGCTAAATTTGTAGCTTCGTTAAGGATTTTCTAAAGTAAGCCAACATGGAAGTTTTTAAAGTATCATAATTTCTCTAAAACCTATAATTATTTGAAAGCAAACTGCAGGGAGGTCAGTACTGTGAGTGACTATTTACGGTGTTCATGAGCCGGAATAAGGATCTGTAAAGCTTATTTTCCAGGAATTAAATAACTGTCTGAAATGATCTATACCTATATTTGGGATTGTCTAACATTAGGGGAAACAATTTATAGTAAAGATAGCATTAAAAAGATGATCATTTACTTGCATTCTAATCACACCCAGTAATTTCCTGGTTAATGCGGTTTACAAAGAGTAAATTTTTCCTTTTAAAGAAGGGAAGTAAACTAGTGTGGTGGTGTAGTCCTGTGATCCCAACTATCAGGAGGCTGAGGCAGGAAGATTGCAAGTTCAAACCCAGCCTGAACAACTTAATGAGACCCTGTCTCAAAATAAAATACAAAAGGCTGGGGATGTAGGTCAGCACTAGAGCACTCACTTAGAGGGGCTGAGTTTACTCGCCAGTACTGCAAACATAAAATTTTAATTAAAAATTAAGAAGCAAACGAAAATAAGGAAAGTAATTTGAAAAGTCAAACTGATTGTTACATGTGGACAGAAATGTTAAAGATGTCACTTGACCAAGACAGACTCTTCCTCCTCAGAAAAATGCCCTGTTTTCTTCACATTTTGTGAAATAACATCAGTGTTTAACTTTTATTAGTGTGAGAGTATTAAGAATTGCTTGTCCATGTGCAGTTGTTCCACAGTAAAGAGAAGCAGTTGGGCAAGTGCACGAGCTGTGTTCTGGGCTGGTTAGAATCCAAGGTACCACTAGTGTTGTTTCTGTGTGGTGTTGGACTTGTCTTTAGAAGGTCAGTGGGAGCAGGAGCACTGGGAGAGAAAAGCAAGCCTCCCGGGCTGAGTACTGCATTGTTGCAGTTCCTCGAAATCCTGGGCAGCCTACGGCGCCAGGTTTCACGCCCAGTGCCAAGGACCCAGGTGGCACAGGGGACCTGGGCTTCCCCACTGCTGGCCAAGCTCTGCGCCCTGTAACTGGCAAGTGCCCCCCTTGCTTACTGAGGGACTGCGGCCAAGTGTCTCGGAGCAACGGGAGTAGCGTGGGCACCAGCCTTTGCTCTTCACCCTCTTTCCTGATGCAGGGCTGCTGAGGAGAGACACACTTTACGGTTGTCGGGCCATGCTGGTGTCATGACCCTCCTGGCGCAGAGACAAGACAGGATGATCAGATCCCTTTCCTTGTGCCAGAGTGACACGATTTTTCGAGAGCCGCTCCTGAGTCTCTGTCTACTGGGATCAGACCTCTCAGAGAGAATGGGATCATTCTTCCCTTGTCTCTGGTTTGTTCACATCTTGAGACTGAACGCTAAATGCATTTGGGTCACTTTTAGAGGGCTCTCTCCAGGAACAAGAATGATTGCCCAGCATGAACTGATTAGGCTGTGTCAGGTTTGTCTTTCTATGAAGAGCTTTTACATTTAAAATGAAAATAAAAACCAGGCGTGGTGGTGCCTGCCTGTAGTCTCAACACTCAGGAGGCTGAGGCAGGAAGATCACTTGCATTCAAGGCCAGCCTACGCTACATAGTGAGCTCAAGGCAGGCCTGTACTACAAAGTGAGACTCTGTCTCGATAAAATAAAATAAAAGTTAAAGTGCAGATGCCAGTGTAGACATTTAAAAAGTTAGAGTGGTAAACAAGCAAGCAGCTGTCATTTACCTTTGCTAAACTCCCTGCTCCTAGGTTTGGTCCAAAGTGATCCTAAAGATCAACTGACCCATTACACTGCAGTTGCGTTTTCCCACTGGTGGATTTGGGGTAGGCTTTCTCGGGAGAGATGCCTGTCATTTCTAGTGGATTACACTCCAGGAAAAAAGTCAGGCCTGTGTTATTTCAGTTGTTCTGGTACTGAAGTCATAGACTCCCTTCTCAGAGCTTTCTCTCAGTTCCTGATCTATAACACCCACCAACTTCTGTCTGTGTCCTTCTTTCTGGGAAGACAGATTTGCCAGTAATGCCGCGTGGAGACTGCAGTGAGATGCAGCCCAGTGCATGGACTGTGCAGCTCAGCTGCCCCTTTTATCTGAGGCGCTGATCCCCCAGCTCACAATTATGGTCTTTGACTTTGGTAACAGTTCTGTTTGAAATGTTTCCAGTTACACACAATATTGGTGGCATGTAGCAGCTGCATGCCAAAAAGCATTTCTAAGTGTGCTCCAAGAGTCAGGCTGTGATTGCTTTTAATTTAAATAAAGGCTATTTGGTTTCCTGTGATGTTTTTTATAACCACCTTTTCCTCCACGTGTGTTGCCTTTTTAAAAAATCTAATATAAAGTAGCCACCACTTAATGAGACATAATATTGGCCCTGGTTTTCTAGGATGCCATTTGCTTTGAGCAAGCACAAGGGACTTTTTAATAAAGGAATTTTAAAGAAACATTGTAATGCAATTTGGATTTCCCCAAAGAAGAAAAGGGGGAAAGGTTATCTGATACCATATTGTAAGTAGTTAATGTTTTCAAGTTTTCTTCCCTTCCTCTTTGGAGACCTATCATACTTATCTTTTTAGATCACCAGATATCACCCAATACACTGTCTTTTTTTTTATTCCTCTATTTTCTTTTGGTAGATTCATAAAGAAGTGTTTTAAAAAACTTTAAAAGGATAGAGAAAGGTTAATAAGAACATTCTTTAAAAAGAGGAGAAGCTGGCAAATAATTTCACAGTCTACAGAAACTAAACCCTCCAAATCTGCCTCTTCTGTGGGCTTGAAATTTCTGAACACTGAAACCTTTTAAAACTTCGGTGGCTTCAATCTTTTAATAGCTACCACGTATATTTGATTTATTAAGTCTGAAAATAAGAAAATATACACTCTCAGGACTTGGAGTGAATGGATTGGTAATAGGACTGGGGAGTTCTGTTCTCAGGACTTTGTTGGACCACCTGAAACGGAACACCGGCGCTAGAAGAGAGCCCACGGGTGAGGTGCTAAGATGGTCCCAATTAAGGTGTTTTTACACGAGCCCTTTCAGTCCTGGCAAAACACCCCAGAGAATGCAGTGGTTCTTTGGGTGGAACAGTAGCTGACTTGCATAAATGCCAACATCTCTTCTGGCGTTTTTGGAAATCTTCCATCATGTAATAAATAGTGCTGTATAAACCAAATTTGTAAATGCCATGTTTCATGTTGCTCCTGTAGAGACAGCTGAAATTAACCCAGGCTGCTAGGGACCACGGAGATCCTGGAGGTTAGTGTACTGCCTAAACCCAAAGCATGATCAGGGACAAAGGCTAGTGGAGGTCTTTGATCACATTTGGGAGAAGGTATGAGATTAGTTTTTAATAGGGCGGGGTGCCATGAAGAAGTGCCCGCCAGCCAATACTTTGACTTTTTCTTTTCATCCTCTTTATCCTTGGAGACTGTCTTTCAACTGAACAAAAGATCTGGGAGAAAAGTGGCTCAGCTAGAGGTAAAAGGAAGTTTATGTTACTTTACCAGCTGAGCACCCGGCCCACCAGACCCACCCACCCAGTGGGCCCATTGCTGTAGTGACAAAATCCACAGCAGCCACGTTTGAAGCAGAAAGTTCATTAAAACCTTTTCTGTATTGGCCCTAGTTAAAATACTGTTTTCTGTGCATGCATGCACACACACACACACACACACACACACACACACTCACGCACACAGGTGCGGATGCATGTACACACTACTCTTTAAGAATAGCAAAGTTGGGCCGGGGATTTAGCTCAGTGGTTTCTCCGTCTGCTGCGCAAGCGCAGGGACCGGATTTCGATCCCCGGTACCAAAAAAAAAGAATAGCTAGGGCCGGGGATTTAGCTCAGTGGTTCCGGTGCCTGCCTCGCAAGTGGAAGGTCCTGAGTTCAATCCCCGGTACCGAAAAAAAAAAAGAATAGCAAAGTGATGTAAGCCATGTTATAGTTTCACCAAAGTCATTTGTATCTCTTTTGTTTCTTGTATTTCACTGATAAGCAAATAATACAGTAATCTTCAGAGGGAAACTCAACTTGTTAGCAGTTACTGATGTTTCCAATCAAGCCATCTACATGCTTGACTAATCTGAGTTCTTTATTTGGGATCTGAAAAGGGACTAGATAGTGTGGCATTTTGTTCTGCTTTAAAATATCTCTTGCAAGCCATTTAGGGAACCGTTAGATTTTATGTGAGAATACTGCTTTAGTGCTCTAGCATTGAAATACTTGTTATAGTGTATAGCAGAAAGAGATGACATTTTGAATTCTTCTGTGACTATGTAATTAATAAATATGTTCAGTGCTTGAAGTATATGCACATTACAGAATTTTTAGAAAGAGATAAAGTTGAGTCTGAAGTGCATTAGAGAATCACAGATGTTTCTTGTAAGAAAATGCCTGCGCTTTGTAGGAATTTTGAACCACTTTCGATGCTTAGCTTTGTTCGCTGCAAACGTTGCAAGAATCATTTCATTGAGTTGCCTCAGTTCTCATTCCCACAGACCTTGAGAAAAGGGGTGAAGTGATAAATAACTTGTCCCCCTCTCCTATTTCTGAAATGTTTTCACCTTTTATGTTTTTGTGAATGTGGAGGGAGGGGATAAAATAAAATATACAGTGAGGATGTTTGTGTTGAACTAACTTAATCATACAAGTTCCCTTTGTGGGCCTTCTATAAGCTTAAACAGCTTGGCAGGCTAATAGCCAAAAATGTGTCCTCAGATCCTGCCAAATGTGTTAAAAGCAGACCAGGCTTTCTCCATATTGAGGGGCTGGAAACATATTTTTTTAACCTTCTGAATTTTAAGAAATAAACCAGAAAAAAACCACTCCTCCCCCTCCTTACCCAAGGAAACCAAAATTATTATTCATTGCAGTGCTGAAGTGAGAAACTGTTAGGAGTAATGATATTTATGCAGAAGTGGTTTAAACCAGCTTGACTTGATTGTTTAAGCAGGAAACAACCAGGTTGCTAGTGGATGATGGGTCTGTTTTGTTATTTTTATGTTTGTGCTGCCTATAGACACTGGCTTTTCCACTGTGGTCCAGTAACATTAACAAAGTATTTTATCCATTTATCTTGTTTCTTCTCGAGCAGAGATTCTGGAACAGATGGTAGTGGGATGGTGTACAGTTTTTCTGCAGTTTCTGAAAATCAGAAAACTCAGACACTACTAGTATGATAGCTATGTGATTTCAGGTCAGTCTCAGCCTCTCTGGGCCTCAGTTTCCTCGTATATAAAATGAGGAAATTAGGCTAGATCAGTGCATATTGGCCAAATGATTTTATCATAAACACCTGTGGAGTATTTTTCAAAGTGCAAATACACAGATGTATTTAATGTGGTAGGTTGGGGGGTGTTTTAGATTTCGATTTTTTATTCTGGGGATTGAACTAGGGCTTTGTGTGTGCTAAACACTTGCTCTACCACTGAGCTACACCCCAGCCCTTGGGTGGGAGTCTTGAAGAGCTCCTTGGGTGATTCCAAAGCGCCAATGTGATTGAGCCATTAAATTAGACGATGTCTAAGATTTCCTTCCAGTTCTAAAATTACACGTCTCTGATCCTTCCAGACTGAGCTGCCTGCCTACCTGCCTGGCTCTCCTTTTCTTACTGCCTCCCTCCTTTCCTTCTTTTTCTCCTTCCCTCCTTGTTCCTTCATTCATTTTGTAATGGCCTCTTTCATTATTAATGTTGTCAGGATAGTACAGATGTTGTTTTAACCCAGTTCTAGGAAGATGTGTGTTCTGTGCCTGTGGAGATGGCAGTCTTTGCCGGACAGGAGTCATGTGTGGGCTATTGGATACACAGTGCCTAACAGAGTGCCTGACATACAGTAGACACTGGACAGATACAGACTGCCCAGAGTCCACGTGCTTTTTGAAAATATGATGGTAGTTGTTTGTAAACAACATGCTCAATATATTTGTCAATTTGCAGATATCTTTTTGGTAAAGTACCTCCAAAGTTAAAAGCAAAGGGTGTGATTGCTTAATCTGAAAAGCAACATGCTAAAACTACTATTTTCCTTATTTTTTCCAGACATTTAGCATATTTCATAGCATATTCATTGTATTTTTTCCAGATTAACCATTGGACCCATTGCTTTATATTTGGAGGTATTTCACCTGAAAAGATGTCTGGAGGCTGACCAAAAAAAAAAAAAAGATATTGAGTGTTTATTGAAAAGTGCAGTTTTTTAAAAAAATGAATTTAACATTCTGTTGAAAAATAAGTTTATGCTGTATCTCTATATTTTGAGCTCCTGAGTTTGTTGAATGAATGAATTTCAATTTTCATGCAGAATATGTCAATTTAAGATATACTGTATAACCTAGCCATATCACTGTAAAGATTTTAAAATGTATCTGATAATTTACAAATTTATTAAAATTTCAAGTCCTTTTTTACATGTTTTAAATTACAAAATTAAGAAATTTTAAATAGATTTTTATTAGTTTTCTTAATTAAGAATATATATGCAAAGGGCTAGGGATTTAGTTCAGTGGTTCTGGCCCCTGCCTTGGAAGTGCAAGGTCTCAAGTTTGATCCCCGGTACCAAAAAAAAAAAAAAAAAAAAAATGGGAATGCCAATTCCCATTTCTTTGGACTAAGGAAGTAATCTTTAGCTAATTATAGTTATTTTTATAGACAGTGATTATTTTGATCCTTTTACAGACCTTAATTCCATATTGTATCTTTCATAATACAGTATGAAGTGTCTTAAAATTATGTCCATACCACACAGATTCATAGCCATAGTCTCTATATTTTTGGTTCCATATAAGAGATCAGAGAATCTCAATAAAGTACAACTGCACTCTTAGTTGCTTTTATAGTTATTATAATGAATCTGAAAGTGTTACTATTGAGCATGGAAAAGTTCTTGGTTGTATAGTTTTCTGGAAATTAATTGAGTTTGTTGCCTTTCTTGTTACTTATTATACGTTATTGCTGTTACTGTAGAATATAAACAATCTAAAATTTAAGAATTTAAACTGACCAGTGTAGCGATGGGTGCCTGTAATCCCAGCCACTTGGGAGGCTGAAGCAAGAAGAATATGAATTTTAAGCCAGTCTGGGCAATTTAGCAAAATCCTGTCTCAAAACAAATAAAAAAGGATGTAGCTTAGTGACAGAGTGCTTGCCTAGCATGCCTGATTCCCTGGGTTCAATCCTCAGAGAGAGAGAGGGAGGGAGGGAGGGAGAGAGAGAGAGAGAGAGAGAGATTGAAATTGATTGAAGGAGGGACAACCCACTTTCCAGTCCCCTTTCTGTCTCTCTTAGGCAGAAGCTTTCTTTCTCCCAATAAATTTTTCCTACTCTTAACGTCTGTTGTTCCTAGACATCGTTCTTTGATTTTAGAGAACAGGAACTTGTGTTTCAGATATCTAGTAGGTTTGGGAGTTACATATCATTTTGGAGGTTCCACCGAGATTACTGGTCAGAGGTTCTCCAGGTCATTCATCACCAAAGTCTTGCACAACAGTCATGGCATTGAGCAACAGTGGCATCAAGAAACGATCATCCCCCTTGGGTCAAAATACTGGTTTTGGAAAATAACCACCACTTCACGGCATTGATGTACTCAGCTCAGTAGACTAAAGCGACAAGGCACAGGAAGAGAGACCAATCTGCAGTCTTCATCTCTGGGATGAGAAGTAGGTGAGGAGCAGGCACAGCACATGGAAGACAACCAGTCCCAGGAGCCACGGCTCAGTCCAATCTGTCGTGATCACTGCTGGGATGCTGGCAGTGAAGGAGCTGGTGAGACCCAGCAGGCAAGGTATCCAGAAAGCCTGCCCTCATAACCCTCAGCAAGCCCTTCCATGCTGTGCAGCTCCTAAGCACAGTAAGTTGTAAGATAACTCTGGAGCCAATGAGGAAGCCACAGTGGAGAAAGTGGATTAGTTGGAAAACTGTTGGACTAGAAACAGTGAAGATGAAAACAAAGTGAGGATGAAGAATTAAGAATTAAGCAGTAGGAGTCAGACTTGTCAGAACTAAGTGATCATTTGGGTTTAGAAGGTTAAGGAAAACAGAAGAGCAAGACTCCAAGTTTGGGCTGGGGTTTTAGCTCAGTGGTCCCGCCACCTGCCCTGCAAGCGCAAGGACCCAAGTTCAATCCCCGGTACCAAAAAAAAATAAAAAACAACAACAACAGACTCCAAGTTTGAAGTACTGAGTGGATAGTAATGCTGCCATTATCTACCTATGTAAGACATGGTTTGGAGCCACTAAATGATGTATCCAAACTCAATCCCAAGCCTTTTGGCTTCATATCTTCTGTGGCTTTTGTTTAAAGAATGCTTTTTGTAAATCCACTGTTTGACAATGCCTATTTATTGTTTTTACTTTGGCCCAGGCAAAAGACAATGTTTCTAAATTCACAATAATGTAGTTGCATAATTTCTGGAGACACTAAACATTGCTGAGCAAAACAGTATATTTGAAAAACAAAGGATATTTAAATGATCATGAATTTGGTCATGCATGAGAATACACTGCAATAGTACTTGGATACTTTGTAAATTTTTATTAGCGAGAATGTGACAAGATCCCAGGATACATTGTTTGGCCCACACAGAATATACAACTTTTAGTAACTCCTACCAAATTTAATATTAATATATTAATATACATCATTTATTTTCATCTTTGAGTTCTTACTGATTTACCTCCCTTTGTCTCATATAAAATCTTTTTATGTAATATACATAGTAGGTAAAATAGACTGCCCAGATTCTATCCTGACTCTGCCATTTCCTTGCAGTATAGCCTCAGAAAATTACCTCTCTCTGCCTCAATTTTTCATTAGTAAAACAATTATAGTAGTAGCATGTATCTAATAAAAGTCCTGTAAAGGATTAAATATAAAGTGTTAAAGAAGAAATTGATTGAAGGAGGGAGGAAGGAAAAAGGAAGAAAGAGGGAAAGGGAGAATGAAGGAAGAAAGAGGGAGGACACCTAGTTTACTAGATTTTGTTGTATCTTGCCATTCTTGTAAGAATGTTATACTATTTGTTTCATTATGTTTTTAATTAGAAGAAAAATTCAAAATTCACAATTCTAAAACCTGGCCAACTGTCCAATTTCCTTTGAATTTTTTTGCCACATTTATATGGCCAGTCCCTAAATCAGCTGGCTTCAGCGCATTTTTCCCATTTATGCACGTTGCCAAATCAAATAATCAGAGTCTGAGTGGAAATTTCTATCTGTATTATGTACTTGGGTTGTTTGCACAACTTAACTGTGAAAAGTCTCTTTTAGATAGTATGTGAAGAGATACTCTGCAGCCATTTCTCAGGAAAAATATTGAGCCATAGCTAAACAGAGTTTAAGGCTCATATGAGATAAGTTGAGAGCTGGTTCTCAGCATCACACAAGGGCCTAAGGCTTGTAGTTTAACTTCCCTGAAGTTTCCGCTCCTCTTCTTGTTTGTGCTGCCCCTTGAGGGCTTGGCTCAGTCCGCCCTTCAGGTCCGCTCATAAGTTATCTAGTGTCACTTATCTAGTATCTGATCTCCCTGTAAAGCATGGTAGCATCCCTGCCTGGCCTCCACCTGCACTCCCAGGCACCAGGACCTGTGACGGTGTCCTGCATAGCTCTTAGCACTGTCTGCTCAGTACTGGGAGCTGTCTGCCACAAGATGTGACTCTCCTTTCTTGTCTATTGCTTTATTGCCAGATTGTAGTGTAGTGCCTGGCACATAGTAGGTGCTCAGTAAATATGACCAGAATGAATCTGATGCCCGGTATAATAATAGGCAGTGATGAGAAAGAGTTGAGTCTCTTTATGATAATAAGACAACAACACCCTCACTTGACAGAGTAGATGCTTGTGGGCCATTTTGATGCTGTATATAAGACAAATAGAAGTCAGAATTCTGTTGTTTCTGAGATGCAGATTTTATCTGGTTTTGTTTGGGGTTTTGAGGATGTTTTGCTTTGCTTTGCAGCTGACAAGGTGTTTCTAAGCTGATTCCTTTTATCTAAATAGAGCCAGAGAAAGGTGAAAACAAAGGAGCTAGTCAAACACTCCTCCTTCCTTTTTCCACCCCTCGATGATCAATGAGCTGTGAAGGGATTCGTACAGTGCAGGGATACACTTTTACGAGAAGATTGAGTATCTGCAGCAAAAATACCGTGACTTCCTCCTTCATAATACACCATGCTTCCTGGAACCTTGAACCAGAAGAGAGGCAGGATCTGAAGGCAGGCTTGTTGCTTTTCCCTGTGTGTAAAAATAAGGACGACAGAGACTGTCATTCACTGAGAAAATCCCCTGATCTAAGTTCCATGGTTGAAAAGCTAATCCTCTAAGTGATTTCAGCCAGCTTGCTAGGAAACCAAGTTGCTTGAAATTATTATTTTAATGTCTCACATTCCAGGGCCTAATTGGCAGTGGGTCAGCTTTCCTACTAAGAAGCTGAGCCAACTTATTTGTCCAGAAATTGTCATGTTCTAAAGGAGTGGGGGTTCTTTGCTGTAATAAGCCTAATTCCTCCAAAGCACAGAGAGCTTTCAGATTCATCTCATTTATTTGCACTGTGTTTTTGTGCAGAGGCCTTACCAAGGTTATCCACATTTACCAAGGAGGAGGCTGCCTGGGGAGCTTTGGCTTGGCAGTTCCTAAATATATGCACACTTACCACTAAAGGTTGAAAAAGAAGAAAGAACCACAGAAGGGGAAAGTAAGCAAGCACTTGTAGCTCATCCAAAATTATTTGATTGATGTTTTATTGTTATATAAATATTCCTGTGCTACATGTGTTCTGTGTTAAACGCTTTGAGATAATTATTGCCTGTCCTACTACTAACTGGCATGGGATCTTGATGAGTCATTTAATTTTCTGAACATCCTACCCCACCCTGCCTCAGTTTCCTCAGTGATAAAAATGAAGGATCTGGTGATGTTTAAGCTCAAAATGTATTTGATTCTAAAATCCTGGATTTGGTGGCCATAATAAATAACAGATTTGGGTTGGTATTATTAATGTTATCATCATTATCACTACTTGAATCATTAACTAAACTTTTTTAACAAGCTACTAGCCAGGTTCCATTTACAGCTTTATTCGTTATTCAGTGTCATCAATTCAAAATTTAGCAACCACTATGTTCTAGAGACCTAAAAGAGCCAGGCGTGGTGGTGCATACCTGTAATCCCAGCACTTGGGAGGCTGAGCCAGGAGGATCACCATGAGTTTGAGGCCAGCCTTGGCTACATAGTGAGTTCAAGGAGAGCCTGAACTACATAGCGAGACCCTGTCTCAAAAAAAAGATCTAAGAGAATGTACTTCGTCCAGCCTAAAGTCCAATTTAATAAGTTATATAACAGTTCAGTGTGATAGCTAAAAAATTGCAGTGATGTTAAAGAATAAATTATTAATCTGTTACAATGACCTATTTATATTCATAGTAAAAGCTTACAAACATAAGCACTACATTTATGCATGGGAAATATGGGCGATTTAAAATATGTGTGTCCATTGACCAAATTGGAATTAATTTTCAGAGGTTTAGAGAGGATTTGCTGGAAAATAAGAATAACTCAACTTCTATTTTAGTTGCATTCCTAATATTTTTTAAAGCCCTAATAACATCAATAACATTCCTAGCTCTCACATTTTCCAGATAGAATCTGGAAAATACATGGAAAGTAGTGAAACTTTCTGTGTAAATCTTAGCTGACACACATTGGGATACAGGGGTGATCAAAATGTACTGTCAGTGTTTAAATTTTTAAAAAATTATTACAGTAAAGGCCACATTGCTATTACTCTTCCTCAGAATACCCCCATCCCCTTGCTTTGAACACTTGTCCCATTGCTTTTGCCACTTTCTGAAGCAGTTCTGGAAGTCCTCTTTCGTGAGTGTCTTCATGAGGTGTGATCAAAAACACAGGGCATCTTGCTGCCTGCCAAGTGAGCGCCAGTGAAAAGGCAGGCTCGTGAAAACATTACCGTGTGTCCTCATCCACCGTATTCACTAGATCTGGCACCGTGGGACTTCTGGCTCTTCCCCAAAGACAAAATAACTATGAAAGGTAAACATTTTGAATTGATTCAGGACACTGAGGCAGCCACAACAATACAACTAAAGACACTCATTGATTAGCAATATGACTTTCACTGTAAAACATTATTTTTACTTAAACATTCGCTGTATTTTTCCTATTTCACCACACCTACTGGCCTGAGTGTTCTTTTTAGTGGCATTGTGGTGAATTAAGTCACTAACTTTTTAGCCAATCCTCAGGACCTCCGTTCTTACCTTCTAATTACACCAAGCCTGAAGTCACAAGCAGCCCCCGGGAAGCATTCTACCATCTGTACTATGTCTAAGAAGCTGGAGTTTGTGAATTGTTCAGAGAAGCAGCGCAGTGAGCAGGGGCCGGTCTCCCAGGAGATTCCCGACTGTGATAGGAAGGACTATCTGAATATGACATTGGTAATCACCAGTTTGAATCTGGGTCGCTTCACCCGTGACTGAGAGATCAGACACTGTCACATGGGTAATGACTGGGTGAAAGTACTGTGGGCTGGCAGAGCGTTTCCTAATGACACCTTTACAGTCTTCCACCACACTGTTAGAGGAGCCATCGAGAGCCAGGCATGTGTGCCTCGGGTCTCGAGGCCAGCCTTCTCCAGGAGACAGTTGGCACACTTCTGTGGATGTTCAAGGATGGTTCCAGGTGGTTTCTGTTTTTCTAGCTCTTTACACGGATATGCAGAAACTTTCCTCTTTTCCTGACCACTTATTCACTTCAAAGTGATGGTAGCTGTTTTCCATATCTCTGCTTTCTTTTCTCTTCTTCGAAAAGAGAGCTTATGCTCACAAGTGCACGTTACCCATTTAATATTAAACTTCCAATTTTTATCCAACTGAGGGGTATGGTTTTCCTTTTAACTTGCCTTTCTTGGATGGCTGTGGTGTGCCAGGCATAGTGTTAGACTCTGAGACAGCAGACATGAAGTAAGAGTGATTCAGTCTTTAAAGAGTTCACTGTTTGGGAAGGAGAAATGGTTCTCACTTCCTGGCAGTATAGTGTGGTAAAGGCAGAAATAAACACATGGTGGTGAAACCAAGAGAAAGACGGACGTCATTTGTGCAGTGCGGATTGCTATGGAAAGCTTCAGAGAGAAAGAAAGGTTGAGCTGGGTCTTTAGGACCAATAGGAGTTGGCAAAAATCATTAGATTGGAGAATGAGTCATTCTAGGCAGGAAGCAAAGCATGTAGCAGAGATGGGACAAAATCACTGAAATTCTAAGCCTTTCTCTTTGGCCAAAAAATTAATTCTGCGTTTAGGTTAGGGACTTGTTCCCCCCATTATAAAACCTCAGTTTTGATCAGAAATAAAATAGTAATTTTGACAACTTTCATTTGATCTTGGGTCTTTCTTCTCTGTGATTGGCTTTAAGCCTCTGAATAAGAGCTCTCTGCTTTCTTGTCAAATGCTGCACTGACCTGCCAATCCACCAGGTTCATACAGTGGGGGGTTTTCTTTGTTACGTTGGTACAATAGGAATATTTACTCTTCAGTTTCACTGCCAGGCTTGAATTCTGCCTCAAGTGTTTAGACATTATATAAGGAATGTTATACGTTTATGATACCTGCTGTAGTCCAGGAAGAGCTTTCTGGTAAAGGTAACCCTGGAGAGAAAAGAAGCCTGAACTTCACCAAGTGGTTTCCAGATGTGTTTTATTGTGTTGGTGTCTCTGTTTTGTTTTCATAAAACCTTTTTTAAATCTTAAAAAACCTTACCAAGGAGAAATAGCAGACAGTAGACTTATAGGAGCTAAACTATTTACATCTTGATTATTTCTTGAACTCCTGTTTTTTAAAAAGAACTATGATTCACCTTAAAAATATGTATAACAATATAAAGCACTATACTTTAGAAAGCAGATTGTGTTTGTTTTTAAAAGCAAACTCATGTCTTAGGTTTAAAGGCTCTGTGCTTTAATACGTGGTTCTTCAAAGTAGCAATACTAAAATTGTGATTTAGCGTCATTTAGAATTTCTGCCATCTAGTTGTTCACTCAACAATCAGTATGTTTCCAGACAGTCTGGCATGTGATAAATATTTTGTAGCATATGTGGCTGAACATGCCAGTTTCAAAGAGCTTTACAGGCTGTAATTAATTTTCACAACAACCAGATACATTTTGCTTTATTTATTGATGGACAACCCACAGATAGAGGGGTTCAGAGGTGTTGCCCAGAATCATTTAGCAAAGTGGTTTTCAAACTTTTTTTTTTACACCTTTCTCAAACATGAGACTGACTGGAACCCTAGCATGTAAAGTAGGGCTACTTTTGTTGGGAGATAGAAAGAAGTTCATTATTGGGCTATCATACTTACCTGGAAGAAAAGAACTGCACAAGCTGGCCAGTTAAATTTCAATTTCAGAAGAACGACGAATAATTTGGGGGAGCTAGGGCACTTGCCTACCATGCATGAGGCCCTGTGTTCAATCCCCAGCACCAAAAAAAAATGGTTTTTAGTACACATGTCCGGGATATTGCATGCCCCTAAAAAATTATTGACTGTCTATCTGAAGTCCAAGTTGAACTGAGCATCCTGTGTTTTACCTGACAGTTCTAAGCTTATAGCCTCACCCCACCCTGTCAGCCCCTCATCTCCTTACAGGCAGGTGAGGTTCTTTGTTCCTTAAGACAGGCAGGAGAAAGCTATTACAAATGCTGATAAAATAATGATACGTTTTTCTTCTGTATCCTAAATTGAGAAAATATTATCACTTTCTTGGTTGCATTAGAAAAAATTCATGATTATGCATCCATCACTACCCATGACAATTTTACAGACTTTCTGCTTTTCCTTTGCCTTTCTTTTTTCTTAGGATAAAATCCTTTAGTCTCTCAAGCTTTAAAAGCAGTGTTTGTTAAGTCACCTGCTTATAGATGCCAACAACTCCTATGAGTAAGGAGGGCACCCAGTCTAATCCAAATGGCAGGTTGGCCAAATAGTCTACAAAGAGAAAAATGAATGGAAGTTTGTGAGAGACTAACTCTGACATGGTCAGAAGAGAAGCGTAGATGCTGAGTGTATCTTTTAGTGGACCTGTCTTGATGACAATGCCATATTTTAAAGCATCCTTCAGATATTACTCTCATTTCTCAAGCTGACTACCCCACAGAGTATTTTTGTTTATTTGACCATTAAACTTCTCAATGCAGATACAGTCTGATTAGCAATAAGAAGCCACCAAACTTGTTTAGTGGGGAAATAATATTTTAATGGCCAAAGGACTCCCTGGATTAATGATTAATGTTTTTCTAAATATGTAAGGAACTGAGGACCCTCTCCTAGATTTAGGACAACCCGAGTGCATTAGGTTTGATGCCTGCTAAGTCTGTAAATTTTTACGTCTGTAAAATGTTAGAAGCAGCGTATCTCTTGGTGGTTCCAGTAGGATGGGGATGATTTTAATCTTTGGGCTTTTCTCCCTTTTTCCAAAATTTGTGCTATAAGCTTGTTATTTTTAAAATAAGAAAAACAAATGTTAGAGATGTATTTTAAGCTATTTCCATGTTAAGATGTTCCAAACAGCAAATTATCTTAGGTAACATTTTTTTAAATTTACAAATGTAAAATCTGTCCAAATTGTTTACACTTAAGTTTATCTCTTACTCTTTTCATTTATTCAACAAATAGTGGTTGAAGAAACAATGACAGATATAGTCCTTTATGTCACAGGAAAGAAAACAGCAGGTGGGAGGAGAAAGAGATCCAAGATACAATCCACAGACTCCTTCCTTCGAGACTTGACTCTGCAGGGGAAAGGCTGGGACCGTCCTCACACCACTCCCCTGACGTGAGGTGGGAAGCAGGGAGGCAGGATGATGGCCTTAATCGGCACCAGTGTCTGTCTGACATAGCTGAGACCTCCACCAGGCTGTGTGTCACTCGGGACCTGCAGACCTAGGACACCTGAGTTCCCAGCAGAGGTTCACACTCCAGCACTATAGAAAGCAAGTGCCAAGTCTCGTCTCAGGAGATAGATCTAAAGGCCACTAGGTCCCTGCTTGTTTGCAAACCCAAAGCCTGGCAAGTTCATGTGCTTCTCGGGAGGCCAGCCCCAGGAACTGCATGCAGGCAGTGCTCTGCGTGGCCTGCCAGCATTGGGTACAGCCTGGGCTTGTGTTGGGTGGCTTTAACCTGCTGCTGGCTGTTTTCAAGGAATATGTTCATAATCAACTATATAATATAAGCTACACGGTCATTTCTCTTTTTCCATTAGTCCAAAATATTTACATTTTTTTCACTACAAAATTGACAGATGAGAATACTGGGTAGAAGGAGGGGGAGGAGGAGAAGAAAAAGAAGAAAGAGGAGGAAGAGAAGAGAAAACTAGAAGAAAGAAGAAAGTACAGAAAAAGCTGCACTTTTTTTCTGGTACTGGGAATTGAACCCAGGGACTTAGCACTGAGACACACCCTGAAGCCCTTTTTAATTTTTTTAGTTTTGTTTCTTTCTTTTTCTCTTTTTTTGAGACAGAGTCTTGCTAAATTGCCCAGGCTGAGCTCAAACTTGTGATCCTCCTGCCTCAGATCCCAGAGTCCTGGGATTATAAGCACTATGCCCAGTTTGCTCTGTACTTCCCAGGGGCCAAATGAAATGGAATCTGTTGGGCAACGTTAGAGGACTTGTGTGGTAAAGCATAAAACATGAAAGGATTTGTATTTGTTAAGACAATCTTTGGGTTAAAAGCTAAATTCACATAAACTTGCATTTTAGATCAAACTGAGTTACTGTTGACAGTACTGCATAAATGCTTGTGAAAATAATATATAAAGTAATTGCCTTAAAATAAAGCAAAATATTTACTTATTTTCAAGATATATATTAGAACTATGATTTTCAAGAACTTAGTGAATCTGGAACTTTCTATTTGTTAAGATGCATATTTGGATTGGGAAAGCCACCAAAAAAAACCATAAAAGAACTTTCTCAAAGGATTTATCTTACTTATGAATAAACTAGGTATTTTCTAGAATGAGAATTATGAGTGCTATTCAGAACTGCCTAATCATACTTCTGTGAGCTGTGGAAATCACATGAACGTCTTGATCCACTGAGCTGGCACATGGAATTTTATCTCCAACAAGGACTGCTTCCTCATAGTTTAGGACTCCCGTGAATTTTATCACAAAATCATGTCATACCCCATTTGGAAGGCAGGCACTTAAGCATGCATTATGACAGTTGTTCTAACAGTGCAAAGTAAAAGTCATTTATGACTCAGGGAAGGGCACTGTGTCTAATTCAAACATACGTGGTGATTGAGGTGGGTGGACATTACCACCCGGGTGTGCTGGCCCCCGCTCCATTTCAGATTGGCTAATGAGCTTGTCATAGTCACGCCTCCTCTGGCCGTGCCTCCCTTGAAGGTTTACTTGTTCATAAACATAGTGCCACTGAACACTCTGCTGGGACACTGATACCATATCGATCCCCAGAGGAGCACCTGGGGTCACTTAGTGACTGTCTGGTCCGTGGCAGGTGTGCTCTGCAGAGTCTGTGTTGATGACAATCTTTCAGCTGTGCCAGCCCAAGCTGAACTTTCAGCTACCCCACTGCTCACCTTAAACATGAAGCTCAGAGGGCTGATACATTCCTATTATCGATCTGTCTGTTCCAGGGATTATGTCACCACCAAAGGGGTTAATTTATCTTGTTTGGAGGGTCATGTTTAATTACATAGGTCAGTAAAGGCTGATGAATGCTTTTCACTTTTTCTGTGCCTTCCTTTTTCTCTAAGATTGATGAACAGTCATCAATTCCTTAATAGCACATCTGGTTCCATAAGAATGACATAACGACCCATTATCTAAGACCTGAGTTAATGAATCCAGGCAGTTACATATGGAATATTCCTGAACTGAGTGCTCACAGAAATCTTCCACATCTAACTTGAACAAAGAGGGCACTAGATGGCAGTCTTCAACAAATTTGAGAGGATCTTTCCTCTTAAATGCAGTACCTAAAAGCAGTCAGTTCTGTTCCGTGTGAATTTGGGCTTGAAGTTCACTTCATAAACACTGCGAATCTGAGAGCATTAGGAAGTTTAATGTCATGTTATGGAATTTTGTGTTTGAAATTAAAAATGATTCCTTATTCCATATATCAGGCTCATTGCTGAACTGCTTTAGTTACTGAGTTATTTTAAGGCATATTTTAATTTTGCTATTTAAAAGGCTGTCAGGGAGGGGGTTTTTTAGACCTTAAAAACAGAAAAATTATGGTATGTCCATAAACTAGAAAATAATGCAACTCTTTAAAAATACAGTATAGCCAGTGCAGTAGCACATACCTGTAATCCCAGCTACTTGGGAGACTTGAGGCAGGAGTATTGCAAATTTGAGGTCAGTCTGGGCAACTTAGGTAAGCTTTGTCTCAAAATAAAAATTTAGAAAGGGCTGAGTACGTGACTCAACTCTTGACTAGCATGCTCAAAGCCCTGGATTCAATCCACAGTACTGCAAAAACTAGAATGAAGAGATAGGATATATTTAAGTGGGAGGGAAAAATTATAAAATAATGCATAGAGTGATCATTGTTTTGGGGAGAATACTATGTACTCACCTGTGTTTGTATGTCTGTGTTGGTCTCCCGCAGATGGGATTATTTTCTTTGTGATTATTACTTTTCTATCAAAAAGTGTATTTCTTTTGTATTACAGTATTTCTTAAATGCACATGATATCATGAAATTTCTTTACTGATCTAAGATGAGCCTCTTGAAAATTTACTACCATTGTATTTTTTTCCATCTGGTATGTTTGCCACTTACCTTGTGTGCTTTCTCACATTGACAGTATTTCCAGGGTGAGAATTCATATAATGCATAAAGTGTGTCCTGTTTTTCAGAGATTAATGAAAATGATGCTACACTGTTAATAAGTTCTGTGCAGATCTCAAGGACCATTTGTATGTTTATTTCCTTTGGTTTCCTCTCCCAGTGGGTACTTACTGGACCAGATTCCATTTTTAATGAGCATTTATTAAGCACCAAAGATGTGCAAATCACACATTATCAGAAAATATAAATATTGGGTTATGAATCAGAAAATGAATGTCTGTAAGGGTCATACTGTACTTACTGTCCCTCATCTGCATCTGTGTTTAAAGAGGAATGCGTGCTTCACCTCATAATAATTATTCCTATGTTTCTTACTTTTTGGCCTGGATACTGATATCATTTGGAAATTAGTGTGCTTGTACTATAGGTTGAGAAAAATGTGAGTTGAAAGAAAACTGAAATGTTAGAAAAATTAATACAAATACACCAAAAGTTTACTTCTAGTTCTATTTGGGAAATATCCCAGAAGCAGTCTGACAGGACTGAAAATTTCTATACCAAACTGTGCCCTACTAGCTTTTGTGAAGAAGGTTCGAAAGGCTCAGTGTCGTTCAGAATTCAGTGTAGACTTTTGAGTCATGAGGCTGAGGATGTAGCTCAGTGGTACCGGGCTTGCCTCGCACACACAGACCCTGGGTTGGATCCCCAGCACTGAAAAAAAGAAAGAAAACAGGATGGAAGAGAAAATTGTATCCTGCCCTTAATAGCCTTCCTGGCACAGAATATGTGTTCAGTAGATATTTGCTCAATAATCAGTTGTTTCCTCTTCGGAGCATTAATAACACAAGAGCATTTGAATTGACAATCTACTTGAAAAAGCTTTAGAGAAGTGTGTAAGGGCTAAATCTGCTGGACATTTTCTTAGGTACATTGATCCCCAGCCAGGCTAGTGTGGTCACATGGTGAATAATTAAATAGTAATAATTACGCTGAGCATGGTGGTGCATGCCTGTAATCCCAGCACTCTGGAGGCTGAGGCAGGAGAATCACAGTGAGTTCAAGGCCAGCCTGGACTACGCAGTGAGATCATCTCAAAAAAAGCAAAAAAAGTAATAATTATCTCTTATGCTCTCATATACAGAAACTAGAACAATAAGAGGTTAACCCTTTGACAAGAATGGCATGTAGCCAGGCACTGTCGCGATTGCTTGAGTCTGGGAGTTTGAGGCCAGCCTTGACCAGTAGAGGCAACTTTGCCTTTTAAAAATGTCATACAAATTCATCCATTTCAGTTACCCTCATACCTCTAACACTGAGCACATACTTCATGTTTTATCTTCTTGAACTTGGAGGTCCTTTGAGTTTCTGTTTTAGAACCAAGCATATAATAGTGATTCAAAAGAAATTTTTTTTTTGGTACTGGGGATCAAACTTGGGTCCTTGCGCTTGCATAGCAGGCAGCGAAACCACTGAGCTAAATCCCTGGCCCGATTCAAAATTTTTTATTTGACAAATAAGTAAAGACTTCTCGAATTTGGGATGTCAGGGCCTGGCGACCAGATCAACGCCAGGGAGAGTCACCATGAAAGTCTGTGTTTTTATCTCTGACAACTGGTGCAAAATACCACAGAATTTTTGATTGAGAGAGAGAGAGAGGAGAGAGAAATCAGGTTTGTTATCAGGATTAAACAAGGATGTGTATAAAAATATTCAACTGGAGGGCCGGGGATTTAGCTCAGTGGTTCTGGCGCCTGCCGCGCAAGCGCAAGGACCCGAGTTCGATCCCCGGTACCAAAAACAAAAAAACAAACAAAAATATTCAACTGGAAAGCTTCAATTAAATATAATAATTTCTTTTCGATCCCCGGTACAAATATATATATATATATAATTTCTCTTTCTCCCTCCCTCCCTCTTTCTCATGTGTGTGCACATGCGTGGGTGTGGGTGTATGTGTGTGTGATATGGGGGATTGCATCCAGGGCCTTTGTACTGAGCTACTTCCCCCAGCCCCTTTTTTATTTTGAAACAGGGTCTCACTAAGTCACTGAGTTGCCCAGGCTGGGCTCAAACTTCTGATCCTCCTGCCTCAGCCTCCCAGAGTGCTGGAATTACAGGTGTGTGCCACCATGCCAGGCTCAGTTGTCTCGTGTTATAAATGAAGAAGTAGGTTCCACATGGTTGAGAGAATCACTCTGGGTCACAGTGTTACTAAAGATTAATTCTAGAATACAATCCAGATCTTCCTTAGTTTTTAATGTATTTAATTTTACTTTTAATTTGGAATAAAATTGTACATACTTATGAAGTATAATGTGATGTTTCTGTATGTGTATAGATTATTCAAAGCAGGATAAGTATATCCATGTGCTCAAACATTTGTCAAGTCTCTGTGGTAGAAACATTTTTTTGTTTGTGTTTTTTAAGGTGTTTTGGGAAGTGGTTTGAGAGAGGGTCTCACTGTGTAGCCCAGGCTGGCCTTGAATTACTTGTAGCCAGGGCTGGCCTTGAACTCATGGAAATCCTCCTGCTCACCCTGCTCAGTGCTAGGATTATGGGCATGCAGCACCAAACCCAGCTTGTGATAGAAACATTTAAAATCCTCTCTTCTACCTCTCCTGAAATACAGCACTTTATTAGCCATAGTCATTCTAATTCACAACAGTACATCAGAACTTATTTCTCCTGTCTAAAGTTGTACCTGTTGACCAGTCTTTCTGTCCCTCCCTCCTGAACCCAGGTCTGCGTTTGTAAGTCCAGGACTGCTCTTCCCTCTTTGCTGGAGATCAGCATTTACAGTATCAGGGATCACACCGGCCACCTCTCCTGGCTGCTGTTCGCCATCATCCATCCTTGGGTCCTTCTAGGAATAGCTTCAGAAACCACCTAGTTGTCCACACTGGAGGCCTAGCTGTCACCTCATTCAACCAAGAGCTCCACCCCATGTCCTCAGGCACGTCTGGAAATAGCCATCCCCTTCTTTCATTCCTCCCCAGTCAGTCTTTCCCGCCCCTCCCCTTCTGCTGGGTACTGGGGATTGAACCCAGGGCCTCCTACTGAGCTACATCCCCAGTCAGCCTAACCAGGCCCCTTTTTACTCTGAGACAGGGTCTCACTGCGTGTAGCCCAGGCTAGACTCCATCTTGTGACACTCCTGCCTCAACTCGCCAAGCAGCTAGCCTTACAGATGTGCACCACCACGCTTGGCCCCTTCTTTCCGCTCTTTCATCCTGGTCCACATGCATCTAGGCTTCTGGCCTCCAGTCTGGCCTCCTGCATAGTGGGGAGTGATCTGTCTGGGAAGGGAAGCCCGGTATGACCACCCTTCCTCCCCACCTGCTTCCTCCAAAGCCTGTCCAGCCCAGCGCGGTGTCCTCCCGTCTTACCTTTGCCTTTAGCCTCTCACAGATGGTGGCCCATGCTTGTCTCACATAGTTCTCTCTGCAGGGCACAGCCCCGTTGGGGGTGGCCGGGAGCTTTGGCTGCTGGGCAGTGAGCTGTGGAAAAAGGCTCCCCTGTTGTTTACCTGTCCCTGTTCCCCTGCCACCCCCCAGGATCTGACCATGTATTTCTCAGTGCCAGTTTATCGTGTCTGTGCTACTTTTGAACAAATGCCATTTGGGAATGGAGTGGGGCATGGAGGTGACACAGTGGCTCCTACTTCCCTTCTCCATTCTCCTTTCCCCAGACACTCGTCCAACCCTAGAGGGGGAAGCACTTCATGCAGTCTCCAGGTTCCTCCTGTGACCCCAGAGCTGTCCTAGCTGTCAGCCACCCTCTCCTCCTTCTCTCTCACTGGAGCCTGGGCTCTTCCTCTCCTTGCACCCAATCTGGGGTCCCCAAAATGAGATGTGCCCTAGTGGAGATAGCCCTGCGGCCGCCACAGGCAACTCTGCTTTCTGAGGATGGAGGAACCCTCTTAAGATATTAGTCTTGACCTTTCTATTTGACTACATTGACTTAGGTATTTATGAGCCTGTTTTTAGACACATGGCTGTTAACTTTAGGATTCTTTGTTTACTTTCAGTCTGCTAGTGCTGAAGTAGTCTTGTCCCACATATTTAATTGAATGCAAATTAAATGCAGGTTAATTCCTTTTGCAATGATTGAATTATTTTTCTTTATTACCAGTTCAATTGAGCTCTACATCTGGAGACATAGTAGTACACATTTCCTTTTGCTTTTGTTTACATTCCACCAGGACTTTGGAATCCAAATAATTCTGAGACCAAAACACAACAAACACATAAGTCTTTCTACAGCTAAATCGTCCAAAAATACTACTTTTGGACAATTTAGTGAAGTTTGGGAAATGTTGGTATACCTGGATTTTGAAATTAGACTCCAGGAAAGATTTCGGTAGTGCTTTGAGAAAGACACCTTCCATAGTGCTAGAAGGGCCACATAATGAGCTGCATGTTCTTGGTAATATTTCACTTTAGAAATGGCTCCTCCATATTTAGGGTGAGCATACATCCTGGTTTGTGCCCATTTGTACTCTTAAAACTGTCCTGATTTGCATAGTAAGTTATACATTCTTCCTATCTGTATTTTATTTAAATATCAAACAATTGATCAAGATTTCTCTTTGTCCTAATTAAGTCTTGCAGATGAGTGCAAAAAATTATTGGGTTTAAAAAAAACCCTCTAGTAGCCAGGGATTTAGCTCAGTGGTTCCGGTTCCTGCCTCATAAGTGCAAGGTGCCAAGTTCGATCCCCAGTACCAAAAAAAAGAAAACCTCTAGTATTTATGTTGTTTTAGAAAAAAGAAGTCAATACTCTTCCTCTTCCTGTTGGACTTTGCCTGCCACAGCAGGTGTTTATCTGCAGCAGTAAGTCGGCTGTGTTTTCCGGAATACGAAGTCATCTTGGTCACAGTCGAGGTGTTCTTAGTAAATCTGCTGAAATGTGCGTGCAAATCCATTTTCACGACAAGCTGCTGTTTCTGGGCCGTGATCTCCCTCAAACTGTCCAGGCGGGGATTCTCCCAACTTACCTAGTTTCTTTTTCTCTTTCCTCCTATGATTTATGATATTGAAGCCACTCTTCATAGGAGGAGCATGTCCATATTTCTTCTCCTTGGAAAGTGCTATTCAGAGCGCCTGCTTTTAGATCTTTTCCCCAGTTTTAGCTCTTCCTTTGTATTAATTAAATCCTCGCATCTCTGCTTTTGCTTACAGTCATTGTTCTAATATGTTTTATTTTTCAGATATCTTCCAGAGATGTTTTATTTCAGAATTCACTGTAGTTCATAGTTTAGCAGCTGGCTTCAAGTACATTTGAAATTTTTTTTTAACTTCCTTTAGTTCTAAAAAGTAGACAATGTATTTTCAGTCTGCCTTTTTAAAAGTGTTATTACTAATTTTTACATCCTCCAGTTGAATTTCACATTTTTTACATAATCGCTAGTGATTTTCCCTCCCCATCTGAATCATATACTTTAATGTTTTGTAATACTTTGGCCTTTTGATTGACTTAAAAATAGGGTGATACTTTACATTTTCACCTGTTTTCCTTGGAGAAACCATCAAATGGTAGCTCAGTGACTATGACATATTCCCAGTATGGTTTTAAATTAGCAAATACCTACTGTTAACTGATCCTGTGACCATTCTAGGACATGACTTTTCACCCATAGTCTACACAGTTATTCTAGGGGCGGGGGATTTAGCTCAGTCGTTCCGCCACCTGCCTCACAAGCGCAAGGTCCTGAGTTCAATCCCTGGTACAAAAAAGAAAGAAGTCTGTCTACATAATTATTCCAGAGCTATTGAATATAAACATTGGGTTATGGTTGTTAAAAACAAGCATGTAAAATGAAAAATAAGATAAATTTCATTTTACACTCTCATAAAGTTTCCAGTGAGGATTTGCACCGTGCCTGTTAGCCTAGTAAAACTATTTGGGACTTTTCTAAAACTATGATTTTAAAATTTAAATCAAATTACTTCATTAATTCTTAAATGGATAGAATTAACATTCTACAGAAAATGATACATTTAGGACATATTCACGGAAGATAAATGACCTCAGGAAGCTATTCCAAGACTGCTACAAAATTCATCACTTGAGTGGAGTAGAAAAAAAACAGCATTCAGGAAAAAAACTTAGGTTCAGTAATGGAAAAGTTTGGTAGAAGAGCAAAGGTCAGTGAAATGACTGGATGTGGTTGGAAAGGTCTTTTCTGAAAAGCATGCTTTTGCCTACTGGTGACTGTTCTACTGTGTCTTTAAAATGGCTGTTTCCCTCACAACACACACACAACAAGAAGAAAGCAGAATAAAGGTTAGGACTGAATCTGTAGTTCCATTCTGGGCTCCTAATCCACCATCCTGCGGCAGCAGATGACAGTTTATTATTAGTGGTAGGCATTTGAAGGATGTTGGTTTGATAAAGTATATAACCCTAAGCCACTTCCCCCAACGTCATCGGTCTAATATCTTCAAAAAGTTCCCAAGGCTTATGGCATTCTAATCTTGTCTGGCACTGTGACAAATGCCTCAGGGAAGTGGGAAGGATATAACCTGTCTTTAGAGATTTATGGTGTCTCAGGCATCACAAATCCTATGAGACATTTTTGTTCTTTTTGAGGACAAAACTCTATTAATATTTTTAGATAACTAGCCAAAGTTAGCAATATTGCTTGTAGTTATCAGAGCTCCCAATATTGCATATGTTTTTTTGCATGAAGATGAAGCTTTTGACCTGCCAAGATTAAGGGGTTTTTTTTTCCTCTCCAGAATCAGATAAACATCGATCCTTGCCTAACTTTGCTTACAAATGAGTCACTGTGGCCTTTCATCATATGATCGTCCAGAGTTGGAGACCCTGGCTGCAGCAGTGGCAAAGCACAAAATGACTACCTGCCTAGTCCAGAATAAAATATAGAAATAGTAAATGGTAGCCTTTAATGGAAAATTGGGTTATATTTTTTCCTCTCCTCTCCTTCCCTCTCCTTTTTCCTCTGTTTCTGCACAAGCCAACCTAGTCTCAAATAGTCCCAAACAAGAGAAATAGTGTTATAAATGAATACAGATTTCAAAGACAACAAATACCTAAAAGATTTCCCATTTATGTGTGGTATCTAAAAATTTAATTCCCCACATTAAGTTTGAAGAGTTGGTTCCTGTTTATTTCCTATTGTATTAAAGACTATTGGTTAACATATTAATTTTTTTAAAATTTTACTAGTATATGTTTGTAATACAAGTAATTACATTTATCTATATCTCACATCTTGATCAATCTGCCCCCCTTTAGCACATTAATTTTGTGAAATAATATTTAGGGAACAGGGATAGACCTTTTTGTTTGCCTGTGATTTGTGTATTGCATAAAACCCTTCAGCACAGGCTCCAGACTTCACACCTGAATCCTAAGGTCCCCTACTGTGGGTACTTGATAAAGATGTGTTTTGTCACCAAGCATGGTGGCACACATCTGTAATCACAGCACTTGGGAGGCTGAGGCAGAAGGATCACAGCGTGTTTGAGGCCAGCCTGAGCTACGTAGCGAGACTTTGTTTCCCCCCAAAAAATGTGTTTTGTCAATCAAATCAGGTAGAATCAATACCAGAGCCATAGAGTAGGTGAGTTGCCTGTATTTACTGAAAAGAGAAGCGAGGACCTTTCCCTTAGCTGGGAAGTCCTGAGTGGTTTTGGAGGGGGTGTGTTAATAAGGAAGGTACCATTAAACATCTTTACAGCTCACTGGGTCTTCTGAATTCAAGATCCCCGACAGAGCAAATGGATTATGTCAGTTAATGTTATTTTCCAAAAGACACTAGGAAACAATTTGAAAAGAGATAAGATGGCAGTGACAAAGAAGAAAAATGATTTCTTTATGGGAATTTTGATGCACGTCTAGTATTTCACAGAGCCCTGATCTCTTTTTTTCGGAAATAGAAATGTTCCATTTTTAGACTCTTTAGTACTCCCAACTTCTTCATTTTCTACAGAAATTTATGCTCTGCACTGCAGCCTGGAAGCTAAGACTTCTTGCAAATGAAAAATGACGCTATCAATCATGCCGTTTGGTACACCTGGTTACATGTCAGGTTTTGTTTTTTTTTTAATTTACCGCCTATATCCTAGCTATTTGACTGACTAAGGAAAATTAACTCAATCTACTTGACCTTTCAACAGTTTCTTCGTTTCTCAGTATAGTGCCCCTTGACTGACATTTATACTTTTATTAACCAAATATTTCAAGGGTGGGGAATGTAGCCTGGGTACTTGGCTAGCGCTTGCCTAGCACGTTCGAGGCCCGGTGTTCAGTTCCCCGTATTACCAAAAAAAACAACAAAAAAAAACCCCACCATATATTTCAGCACTAACTCCTTTACAAGAAAATAAAGTCCTTTAGAAGAAAATAAGATCATAAAAGCCAAGAAAGAACACTTTATTACTTGCTGCAAGAAGACTTTGAAACAGTGTTGCTTTGTAGCTGCATAACCCAAGGCAGCGGGTAGCCTCCGGCCGGCAGCCCTGGTCAGCGCCCGCTGCTGTGCTCGGCTGGCATTGCTGGCCCAGGCGGAGGGCCGGGACCCAGGCAAGCACCGTCCTGTTGGAGCCCTCCGCCTCCACCGCATTTTCCACAACAGCGTAGGAATTCTCCTAAGGCAGTTTCACATCTGGAATTTTAAAGAAAGTGTGTCCTTCAATAAAATGGTAGTAAATCTTTGGAAACATTGTGCCTTTTTGGGTTTGTTTTAATTAACTTGGCATTTCTCTGCTACACCATTAATAAATTATTGGTTGTTCCCTCCCTTTTTCTCCCTTAATAGCAATACTGGACAAAGAGAATAATTATGAAATGCTTCTTGTGTATTACTTTCAAATTAAAGGGTATCCTTTACATTTCTCACAAAAGAATGCAACGATCTAAGAGATAATTATTACATTTTATTTATGCCAATTAGAATATTTTTATTTTGAAGCTGTATTGGCAAGGCTAAACATTACTGAAACACATTGCTAATAGATGTGTGCCTTGTGTTTATCCCATCTTTAGAGACATGATCTTGGAAGCCTGATTTGGAGACTGTCATTACTCCAACATGCCAATTACTAAGCCTGTGCAGTGTCTCTTGAAAAGCCAAGTTGAATGACTCCAGCCTGCTATTAGAATTGTCTAATCATATTCTAAAAGTGACAGTTTCTTATTCTAAAATGTCAAAGCTGTTCACTTTTTGATTGAAAAAGCTTGTGATGTCTTGGAATGAATAGCGTAGTGTGTATTTAAGGAGCTTTTATATAGGTAAAGAAAAACTTTGCATGGTGTCATGGAGCGTCATGAAACCTAAATTTTTGACTTGACTTTTATATAAAAACAGGGTGACTACCACAGAAACCTTGGAATTTGTAACAACTCAAGGGTTCCCTGAATTGTGCATGGCAGAAAATAAGGAGAGAGTCAATTCTTCTGACTCCAAACTTTGGGTGTTTTTTTTTCTTTTTTGTTTTTGTTTTGAGCCAGAGTCTCACTTTGTAGCTCAGGCTAACTTCATCTCGAATTCATAATCTTCTTGCCTCAACCTCTTGAGTGCTGGGATTACAGGTGTGCAGCGCTGTGCCAACAACTTTTAAGTGGACATATTTAAACACAGAGCATTTGCAAAAAGGAAGGAGAATGCTGTGTGACTGGAGAATATAAAATCTGGAGTTCTGTTTGCTGTTTGGATGATTGATTCCCCCACCTTTAAGGGAAACATATATTGAGGAGACAGGCTGTGAACTAGAGATTATCTGCTGCGCTAGTACATGGGAGAGGCCTGAAATGCTTGAGTTTGCAAGTTATTTAGAATTTGAAAGGCGTTGTCCCGAAGATGTGGCCAGTTACAGTCAGCTTGCTTCCTGCCTTTGGCCTTTGTTCATCCATTTGACAAACTTGTGTCTTACTTCACTGTTCCCAGCAAGTCCACAAGAGGCCAACAGTAATCTGAACATGTCAAACATGTCGAATAAGCGGACTTTATTTTCAAACAATGCAACATTATCTCAAATCCTCCCAAGGCTTAACACCCAAGTAGCACCTAGCAGTCTGGTAGAACTGAATGGCTCTTGTTCTGTGACCTGCATTCAACCTTAAAGTTCCTGGGGGCAACACAGTGCCCCAGCCTCACCTGGTTGTCTTGCATACCCTTAGTGCCCAGAAATATCTGTTGAACAAAGGATAGACATTTGTGAATAGTTTATTAATTCCAAATTCCTCTATCATTCATTTTAGTCCTTCTTCAAAGGCCCAGTATACACACATTGGGAAAATTAAGAAGTGGGGATGGACTTTGTGTTAATCATCTTTTTGTTGCTAGGATAAAATACCTACCATACACAACTTAAAGGAAAAAGGATTATTTTGGCTCACAGTTTTAGAGGTTTCAGTCCATGGTGGGCTGGCTCCAAGGCAGAAACAGCATGGCAGAGGATAGGGCGTGGCAGAGGAAAGCTGCTCACCTCGTGGCAGCTGGGAAACACAGAAAGAGCCAGGGGGAAGAACGGGGCCTGGAACAGGATACACCCTTCAAGGTGCAGCCCCAGGAAGCAGCTTCCTCCAACTGGGGCTCCATTGAAGAGCCTGCTCAGTATGAACCCATCAGTAGATCGATGCATTGATGAGTTTAGTTCCATCATATTCTATTCACCTTCCAAAAGCCCCACCCCTGAACACATGAGCCTTTTGGGAGACATTTTGATCCAAACCATAATAATCTGTACAAACTTCTTCTAGACTAATTATAGAATTCATTTATTAAGTCACTTGATAAAAATGTTTGGAGGCCCAGCTTTACATTGGATCCTTTTTGAATAAGGTTCAAGACCAAGTTTGACCAGGTAGCCTGTGTTTGAATCATGACTGTGACACTAGACACTTCCCAACTCAGTGATGCCAGACAGGTCATGAAGCCTCTTCTGTAAAGTGACAATCATAATAGCGCCCCACATAGGGGAGCTGTGAGGGTTAAATGAGATGCTGTGTGTGAAAGGCTTGGCATTAGTTATTGCTGTGGTCCCTTTGGGGGTGATGCTACTAGAAAGAGAAAAGACAAGCCTGTCTAGTGAGGAAACAGGGAGAGGGAGGAGCTAGGTCCCTCCCCCTTGATGATACTTGGATCTTGTCATGCTGAAATCTTCATCTTGCCTCAAGAATTTAAGGCTTCCTCTGAACCCAGGAAAGCCACTGTAACCTTTTAAGCTGGAGCAGGCTTGTGATGAGATCTGTTGCTTTTTACTTCTGCCAAGGCTAGAAAACCTCATTCAGTGAATTCAACTAGCAGTTGCTTAAGGTGACATTGTAAGTGGCCACTTGAACATAATCAATAGGGCTTTATGCCAGAATCACAGAAAAGAATATGGATTGTATTCAGCCCCCAAGCAGGGTAGTAAATGTTTGCTTACCTTCAAAGTGAAATTAAGAGATTAGTAATATTACAGACCTAACCCCAGGCTATTTGCAAAGAAAATCAAATTTGGTGATTAAATAGTGAAAGGTGTAATTCTTTTTACTCTGTGGGCCATTAGAATAATGGAAGGTTTATACAGGGACTGGGGTTAGGAGTGAGGTTATTGCTAATGCTGAACAACCAATAGCATGTACAGAATATGCTGTACTACAGAAATAGTGGCCATTCCAGAAGGAATCTGGAAGGATGGCTTTTAAAAGTGTTTGTTAACATTGCCTGTATTTCTTACTGTTAAAATATTTAGAATGTATTAGAGCTTACAAATAGCCATTTGTTATACTTCACATTTTTGTGTTAAGCCATGAAATGCCATCATGAAAACATTTTCAGTCCTGAGCTCTTGTGTCTTTTGCAATTTGACAGAACATCAGACTACAGAGCTTTGTGTTGCCTTGTACCGGAAAATTAATTATGTGCATGTACCACTCAAGTATGTTGTGAAAAGTGTTAAATTTTAAAGGTGAGGAGTAAGAAAAGCAATGAAAAGAAACATTGCTAAGCTGATTTTATACTCCCACATTAAGATGATTGTTTTTCACATATATGAACACAGTAATGCTATTTAATAATAAAACAGTGTTGTTGGACTCAGTCTATTTCATTTTCCTTTATATTCTAATAGAATCTACATATTCTAAAAGAGTTTGAAGATTTTTGTTTTGAGCTTTCCACCTGCAAATGCACTTTTAAACAGGTTATCTCACCTAAGTGAGCACTGCATTATCCACTTTGAGGTCCATTTTGTTTTATTCAAACTCAAAGTTTCTGATTTTAGTATATGTGCTGCCGAAGTTGCCACAGTATTGCTGGATGTTTAGGGAAAAGGATGGTGAAGGGAGCCTGAGCCCCATGTTAGGGGAAAGCGCTGTGTATCATAACCGCCACCCTGAATAGAGCTTGACTCTGTTGGCTTTAACAAATTCACTCCCTTTATTTGCTTGGGTTTAGCTGAATGTCTTTTTTAAACTTGAAACTTCTCCTTTTCTAATACCAATTTGATTCACTTCAAGTGATTTTTCTGCTTCCATGTAGGTTTCCAGTTTCTCCTTTTAATAACCTGTGAACTGTTAACCAAAGAGTAAAAACTACAAGGACTACCCGAGTCCTGTTCCAGTCTCCTTTTAAAAAGATAATTAGGGAAACTTCCATAGTTTTCTTGGAAATAGTCTTTCTACTATTTTGGTCATTTTTATAGGCCTTTTCTTAATTCTGAAAGTTTCCACTTTGAAATTATGGTTTCTTTTTCTTTTTTGTTCTTTTTATTCCTGATTCCTTTACAATAACAATAATGGCTGCTACGTCACAAGCACTTAATTACACACAAGGCTTCTTGCATTCTGTCTTTTAATTTTCACAGTACCCTAAATGAATGCAGCTACAAGGCCCTTTGTAATACTTATTTTTCTTTTCTTTTTTTTTAAGATAGGGTCTACACTGTATAGCCAAGCTGGCCTTGAACTTGCCATCTTCGTACCTTGGCCTCCCGAGAAACTGGTGTGCACCACCATGCCTGGCTCAGTACCCACTTATTTAATGCTTTCCACAGCCTGATGAGCACTTTTATTCTCATTTTTCAGAGGAGGAAACTAAGACAGATTTACTGAGTTGCCCCAAGTCACTGGAGTGAATTGGCAGAACCAGGCTTAGAGCTCCATGGTCTGACCCTGGAGGCCGCTTTCTTACCTGGGGTGCAGTGCATGCTCTCATCCCATCACAGTCAGATTTGTTGCTATTTATTATCCATGTCTGAGAGGTGTGGAAGCTGCAGCTCAGGCTAAGTAACAAGCCTGAGTGACCCTGCTGGTGGATGATGGAGCTGGGAGACACTCACATCCCTCAGCCAGGAGCCCATCTGCCTTTTAGCAGCAAGCACATACTTTACTTGAAAACAAATGGTTTTTTCAGAACCTGGGGGTAACATATATATATTCATATCCTAAGAGACTGCTTCCCTGTTTCCGGGGGAAATCGGTTGTGTTTAACTCACATTTAAAATAGGGTTGTTGTACATGGTCCCCATCCCAGTACTCCTTTCTAGTCCTGTTCACAACTGCCCAAGGCCACCTGGTCATGCTGTCCTCCAGACCTTTGTAGAGGAAGAGAGAAATGTCTTCTTCCAGGGGAGGACCCACGTCAGCCATGCCAGAGGACTTCTTGCCTGTCCATACTATGACGTTGGCCATAATGGTAGTAAGAAGAAAAATAACAAACACAAGACTACTAGAAGAGAGAGGGACCAGGGCAAGGGGGAGGGAAGACTAAAAGAGAGGAGTAGGGGTGGTTATGATCAAAGTATGTTATTTGCACACGGGGAAATGCCACAGTGAAACTCATTATTCTGTATAATTGATACATTTTTGTGTTTGGTTTTTGTTTAAGCCAGGGTCTCACTTTGTAGCCCAGGCTGGGCTCAAATTCACCATCCTGCTTCACTCAGCTCCCCAAGGGCTGGGATTACAGGAATATACAACTACCCCCATATTCTGTATAATTAATATACACTAAAAAAGACTTTTAAATTTTTAAAATAACAAATATCGCTTACCTTTGTTGAGCACGTGTGATCCAGGCTCCTGACTAAGCACTTTTCATGCATGTCTTATTTAATTCCCACAACCCTCCATGGAGGATGCTATTATGTTCCCCATTTTATAGAAATAGAAAATAAAGTATAATGACATTCAGTAACTTTCTTGAATGTATGTATGTAGGTAGTGGGTAATTAATGGAGATAGTATCATAATTTACATAATCCATCTTTTTTTTGGTGGTGGTTCTGGGAATCAAATTTGGGGCCTCACATATGGTAGGCAAGTACTCTACCACTGAGCCTTTTTTTGTTTTTTAGACCGTCTTGCTAAATTGCCCAGTAGGCTGGGCTCAACCTTGGAGTCCTATCTCATCCTTCCAGGCTGCTGTGATTATAGGTCTATAGCACCACATCCAGCTTTTTTTTTTTTTTCTAATCTTAAGATAGGTTCTCACTAAATTGTCCAAGCTGGTCTCAAACTTGTAATCCTCCTGCCGCAGCCTCCAGAGTAGCTAGGATCACAAGCGTACACCACCACATCCAGCTCCAGTCCATCTTAAATCCATCCACGTCTTACTATAGGAGGAAGACTGCAATACGTAGCTAATATTTTATCATTGTAAAACTAAAATGCAGTTTTGGTGGTGTTCTTGTTTTTTTGTTTGGTGTTTTTGTTTTTTTGTGAAGGGCTGGAGTAATGTTGATCAGCTGCTTTTTATCAACTGGTTTTAAAAATTCAAAATCCTTCTTGCAGTTGATGAGTAACTGCATGGACTCTGCTTATGAAATTAACTGGGCTCTAGCACTGGGCCCATTCAAAAGCAGACAGTCCACTGGCTTCCTTTCAGAAGGAACCATGTTCAAATAAACGTCTCCTCCCCTGGCCACACACAGAGAGCAGGGAGCAGCCTCAAGTAGTTGCCTCATGCACGTGTTTCTCCTTTCTTTGCTCTCCTCCCACTTTATTTATTTGCCATCATACAGTGATGGCACCCTTATCTTTTACAGGTGGGTCAATATTTAGGGCTGCTCAGAGGGGACATATTGGCTCCCTCTGTTCTGCAGGCTGCTGTGTAACAAAAGCCGCCTGTTTTCCTGGGACCCTCCCCATCTGCCAGCAGAGCCACAGTTAGTGTCACCCAGAGCTTGGGGATGACCAGTTCAAAGGAAGCTTATTTGGAGACTCGCTGCCGTCTTCCTGTTTGCTAGGAAAGGAAAAGAGCTCTACGAGCCATAGGTATTGGACCCAGAAGGCAGATATGTCATTCACAGCAGATGTTTCTTTCCTGGTCTTTATTTTTTCTCATGATGGCCTCAACACTCTGGTGTGATCACAGCTGTCTGTACAATTATAGTTATTTAAACTCCTGTAAGTTTAAAATTGAAGGTTGCATAGGTGCATATTAACAAGAGTGGTGCTGATAAATAAAAAATAAAGGCAGCTGATCAAAACAGCATTTATAAATTAATGCATGCAATTGGCTTTAATTATTAAAAAAATACATATGTCTGGGCTGGGGATTTAGCTCAGTGGTTTCACTGCCTGCTGCGTAAGTGCAAGGACCCGAGTTCGATCCCCGGTACCAAAAAAAATACATATGTCTAGCAGGCTTCCTCAATAAGGCTTTCTTATGCTGACTATGGCACATTTTTCCTCAAATAATTGCAGACCTCAGCTTTATCATTGAACAGATGGTTTCTATTAATTCCCAAAGAAAGTAACTTACTGCAATTACCCAAATACTGAAAACTTGAGGATTTTAGAGTTCAGCCCTACTACCTTGGGCATGAATTTGTGTGCTACCCACCTTCTCAAGGGATGCCAAGGAAAGGACCCTTTTTGACAATTTCAAGACATTTCCCCCCACCTCATACATGGGCTTTGAAAGTAAATTTTCAAAGTTCTCAGAAATAAGTTAGTGCTAAATCTCTGCTGCCTTGCCAATTTTGCTTTTGTGGTGTTTTTTGTTTATTTGTTGTTTGGTAGCTGAAGGGAAAATTGGAAATATTCTAGAAAAATTTGAGTATCAGATGACAAGAGTTCAAAACTGAGTAAATTCCGGTCATATCATGGGCATTATTACATTTAAACAAATACACTTTGTTTCCTTACCCTATTGTAAAACATGTGAGACTGAATATTTTTGTAGATGCAGAGAAAAGATAAACTGATAGAGAATATTCCATCCAAGTTCCCCAAACCTGGCATTAAACAAAAATGTTTGCAGTGGATTTCTTCAAACTTGTTGGTTTTAACCAAATGATACTGTTTCCTCGATTTAAAGTTTAATCATTGGCTTACTTTTCTCATTGCTGAGACAACATACCCAACACCCAAAGTTAAAGGAGGAAAGGTTTATTTAGCAACAGTTTGTAGAAGTTTCAATCCATAATCGGCTGGCTCCAAGGCAGGCTTGATTGCATGGCAGAGGGGCATCACAGAGGAGAAACAGTTCAGGGCAGGAAGAAGGTAGCAAAGCAAGCAAAGGACCTTAGCAGCTTCTTTCTGCCCCTTTTATACACTGTCTAGGCTACCAGGATTAGGGTGGTGCCAGACCACTCAGTGGACTGATTTAGTAATCACACACCCTTGATCCCAGCATCACGCATTCTACATCCAGCCACCTCTGAAGAACCCCACCAATGACTGCATGAAGCTTTGGGAGGACATCTAGACATAAACCATAACAGTCATTATTCGATAAATTTTTGTTTGAGTGGGCTCCTGTGTGGCAGGCTGATAGGAGATGTTTAAGGATTCTGTCCCTGACTTTGAGGTGGTTATAGTTTGTGGGCACAAAACCATCATGATACAGGATAGCACCCAGGGGAGCATCACTGCGCAGGGAAAGGCATCTGGAAAGAGTCAGTGCAGAGATACAACTGAGCTTGGGCTGGCAGGAGTCGTCGGATTCTTAAAATATGCCCACATGGTGGGGGGCCCTTAAGCAGGAGAGGTTCAACAATCTCTGGTAATTAGATGTTGGCAGAACGCAAAGTTCAAGGGAAGAGCATTGGAAGTTCAAGTGAGACTAGTAGGCTGGGGCCAGATAATGATGCCCTTGGATACTGTGCTAAAAGGAGCTCAGATTTTATCTTCTAGGGAATTCTCCTTGGGGCAGCAGTCTGGAGAACTGAGATTAGAGGAGGTGAGACCAGCCTGGAGGTAGTCTATTGCAGAAGTCAGGGAGAAAGGGGAATTCTCTGGACACTTGCACACTTCCAGTTTCAGCACTGTTGAGAGGAGGCATGTGCATTCTACAGGACGGGGAAGTGAGGAGCAGCAGTGTGGGGTGTGTGAGTCCCCAGGTGGAGATGGCCACATGTGGTGGGGCTACAGCATGGGAGAAAGGCATGGTCTGGCATCGCTGTAATTCCTGAACTGAGAACTCTGCATGCGACCCATCAAACTGTGTCAAGATCAACTTTAACAAATATTTAGCCTTTCTCTCCCTGTTATGTTTTTTTCTTACCTTGTATTCACATAGACTCCTTCGGGTGTGGGTTCTGCTGGAGTTTGATGTATGTTTGTACCCTGACCAAATTCCAGCAGCTTGATACCACACATGGCCGGAAAGCGAGGCACGTTGGAAGGCATCCAGGTTGTCAATTGGTATCGCTCCTGGTACACTTACTCTAGCTTCCTGCGGGGAACCTGTAGCTAGAAAGCTGGAAGCCACACAAGTGCTCACCCTTCTTCTTTAAACAAACCACAGCATCCTCAGAGACTTGAGTTTGCATTCCTACTGCTAGTATTTCTAGTGTACATGGGTGCCTTATCCTCCTTCTAGACTGAAATCTTCTCAATGAAGTTTGTGTATTACCCTCTTTGGGCTCACTACTTTGGCTTCTATATTGCTTTATACAGGAAGTAAAGAATAGAATTTTTACAGGAAGTAAAGAATAGAATTTTTTGTGTCATAGTAGGAGAATTTAAGATATAAGATTTTTTGTATATATATATATATATATATATATATATAGTCCCTCATCAGTTATAAGTGTATCTCTACCCTTATTAGGTAAATAGTATTGTTAATCTGAGAAACCTACAAGTGGGCTTACCCAGTTTCTAGCTTTTAGTCTGAATTGGTCTAATGACAATCATTGAAATAAAGTTGTGCCACACAGTCTTTAAAAATAACATCAGAGCTGGGGCTGTGACTCGGTGAGCAGTAGAGCACTGATCTAGCATGCATGAGGCCCTGGGTTCAATCCCTGGCACCACAAAATGAATGAATGAATGAATAAAAATTAGACGTATTATGTTCTCTCTTTTGCCAATAGGAAAACTGGGCCTGGGAGAAGATAAGTAACCTATCCAGAAACACAGGTGTGAAGAGGTAAAATTGGCGTGTGGGCCCAACTGGTTCAACTTCAACTCCAAATCCTGGGCTTTTATGCATTGCATTGTGCTACTGGCTCTTGTGCCTCTGTTATTTCACATATTCTGCTGCAGGAACTTTTAAATATGTATTATTAGCCTCATTTTCAGATGAGAAAACTGAAATTCAAAACTTTTAGGTTGCACACCAAGGTTATTAGGTTTTCCCCACACACACTTGCTCTTCCTACTATTTGCATGTGCAGGGAAGATGTACAAGGGGGAGGTTCACTATAGCTGGTCTCACTCCCAAGGGTCTGTCACAGGAGCCAGACTCACAAGGGAAATAATAGTACAGGATTAGAAATTATTCTAACTACAGAAAGTAACTTCACATCTCCTCTAGATAGCTCCTGTATTAGCAAGCAGACGTGAATATTTGGAAGTTGAGCTAATTCAAAACAAAACTGAGTATACTTTTCCAAACTATTAACAAGTAATCAAAATAGCTAATTTGAATTTTTCTTTTCCTGTCTTACAATAGTTGAAATGCAATGAAAATGAAAGGCCCAAAGATAGTAACAATGAAACACAGAAAGGAAACTGTCGGAAAGTTCATAAAACCGCATAATTCAGCCAGTAAAAAAAAATGTTTTTCTGGTACCAAGGATTGAACTCAGGACCTTGTGCTTGTAAGCCAGGCGTGCAGCCACTGAGCTAAATCCCTGCCCCATCAGCCGATAAATTTAAAAGCTTTAGAGCCCGGGATTTAGCTCAGTGGTTTTGTCACCTGCTGTGCAAGTACAAGGACCTGAGTTTCATCCCCGGTACCAAAAAAAAAAAAAAAAAAAAGAGTTTTCTGGCTGTGGAAGTCAGCTTGAGAAATTCTCGAGTACTAAATAGAAGACTCACCACTTTCAAAGGTTCTAAGTGAAGAATAATATTTAATTATTTCATCTGTTGCCTCATATATTCCTGAAAACCAGAGTACAGAGACAAAATCAAGTTAGATGAAAAGTTCCTTCCCTTGTATGAATCTGTTTTCATTTAACATTTTTTTTGGTACTGGGGATCGAACTCGGGACCTTGCACTTGCAAGGCAGGTGGCAAAACCACTGAGCTAAATGCCAAGCCCATGCTTTCATTTAAGTTTTATTTATGTCTAATACTCTCATTTTGTCTCTTTATAACATGATTTCATCTATGTTTGATTACCAGTCCATTTCAAATGTATAGATACTGTAGTTTAATTAATGTTAACCATAAACAGTTTTGAGACAGACATATCAATGAGGTGGGAGCCTATGCAGAATATTCACAGTTTATACTTTTTTTTTTTTTTTTTTGACCTAGCATTAGAATTTGAGGTTCTGTATGGCCAAGGCCAGATTCTGAGCCTGTGTAACTCCAGGGCGTCTCATATGCACTCTCAGACATGTTTGTTCATCCATATTTATAATAATTATTTTCTTACATCTCGAATCTTCTTTTCTTTATTGCTGATGAAGAAATTCCTTGGGAGTCAGAAGCAGCGGTGCCATATCTATAGTCCCAGCCACTTGAAGGCCTGAGGCAGGAGGATGGCTTGAGTCCAGAACCTGAAGACCAGCCTGGACAACATAGTGAGACCTTAGAGCAAAACACACATACATGAACAAATAACACAAAAATACCTGAAAGAAAAGAAAGAGAAAAGAGAAGGAAGAAGAGAGAGACAGAGTGAAATTTAACTAACTTGAGGCTGGGTATGCATTTCAGTGGTAGAACAAGGCCCTGTGTTCAATCCCCAATAACCAAAACGGAAAGGGAAGAGGGAGAGAGAGGTGGGGAGTGGAGAAGAGAGGGGAAAATGGAGCGAGGGAAAGAAGGGGAGGAAGGAATTACTTGGAAAAATTCTTTTAGCTGCAGTCATTTTTTTTAACTAGGTCATTCAAATTAGCTTCAAGATAATTCTCCCTTTAAGAATAGTCCAATGTGTTGAGTCTTAATGTTTCTCAAAAAAGTACTAAAACGAGAAACAAATTACCAGCAGCATGCCGGGCAGTGTGGGAGAGGAGCTTCTCCACTCTGCTCTGCCTTGATGACAGGCACTGCCCTGTGCCATGCCCAGCCTTGTGCATCTGTCTGGTGACATCTGGTGACATCTGGTGACATCCAGCGAGGTGTTGCAAAGCCTGCTGCCCTTGTGAGCTCGCTGCTATCCGAATTCAGCATCCTCACCCTTGAAAACAAGGAAGAGGAAAAACAGCTGGTCCTCATCTGTTATAACAGGAAGTCAGAAAGAATGTCTCAAATGTTAAAGTTAAGGAGTGTCTGTATAGTATTTAGAAATATGAGCCTGATGTAGTGGTGCATGCTTGTAATCGCAAGAGGCAAGAGGCAAGAGGATCACTGTGAGTTTGAGGCCAGCCTGGACTGTATAGTGAGTTCAAGGCCAGCCTGGACTGTATAGTGAGACCCTGTCTCAAAAAACCAAAAATAAACAAAAAACAGAAATATGGAAATAAATTTCAGAAGAATCAGCTATACAAGACACAAGTGGTTGCCTCTGGCAGCAGGCAACTACTGTTCTTTTTTATAAGCCTTTAGCACTCACTGTTTTGCTACATTGGTAAAATAAAAATTTTAAAAAGCATAATAATTTTAATGATGCTTAGCGTTGTTCTTAGCATTCTGGGTAGCGAGTGACTTCTGGCCATCTCCTTTCTGGTGGAATTCTATGACAGCACAAAGGATAAAGTGTGGCCCCTTTGCTGGTACGTTTCTGCTAAGGGCCTAAAGTTTGTCCACACTGGGAACAGGAATGGGGGAGACTTGGGCTCACAGGATTCTCAACCCAAAGTCTGAATGTTTCAAGCAGACTTTAATGATAATGAGATTGATGATAGACAACAAACATAACAAAAACCAGCCACCAGATGGAAAGGTTGTTGTGAATAGGACATTGACACAATGCCAGAGAATTATATATAACTATATATATATTGTATATACTGGCAAGGGAAAAGAGCACACTTGTATTTCATAATGGAAAAATCTGGTGCTCACCCACAAAGTCAAGTGATCACTCTTTTTGTTTTCCAGTGCTGCAGGTGGAACCCAGGGCCTTGCACATGTTAGGCAAGTGCTCTACCACTGAGCTACATCCCCAGCCCTTACGAGATTACCCTTAAATTCAATAATAGTAACACAACCTGATTTATTGATTGATATGAAGCAATAGAAACTACACAATGTCAGCAATAAAATCCTCTTTCCAAGAACATTTAACCTAGATCTAAACAACCCTTTACACAGTTCACAAGAAACAGAGGGTGTCTTAGTCCCTTGGGGCTGCTAGAACCAAATCCTTCAGACTCAGTGCTTATAAAAACCAGATTTATTTCTCACTGTTTCTGAGGCGGGGAAGGCTAAGATCAAGGGGCTGGCAGATCCGAAGTCTGACGAGAGCCTACTTTTTGTTTCAGAGATGACAACTCCTCCCTGTGTTCTCAGATGATGGAAGGATCAGGGGCTTTGTCTAAAAAGGCACTAATCCCACTCACGAAGGCCCCACCCTCATGACCTAATCACCTGCCCAGGCCTGCACCTTCCAATGCCATCTCCTCGATGATGAGTTTCAGCAAATGAGCACACACAGTGAGACCATACTAGGCCAGCAGAATATGCTAAAATACAAGATAAACAACTAAACCAGGAGTCTGGCCCCGCTACAGGACAATTGTCCCAACCCTTCAAAAAGTCAGTATCATTGAAAGAAAAATGGAGATGCCACTCTAGACTAAAAAGACAAAAGAGACTGAGCAACCCAATGCAGATGTATGAGTTTGATTGGATCCTGGTAAGGAGGGGGGAAAGCTGCTAAAAAACATTTTAAAGCAAATCAAAATTTTGAATATTTATTAAATATTTGATGGTGTTGTAAAATGCATTAAAGCTGTAGTTTATAGCTACTTTCTTTGACATCATTAAAAAAAAATAAAACTAAAGCTACAAGAGCCACATCTTAATGAGACCTAGCACTGTCACCTCTAAGTCTTCAGTGTCTCTGTTCCCCTAACTCTTCCCACACTTTGCCCATGGGTAGACAGGGCTGTAGCTTCCAGCTCTGCTACCTACTAAGCTGCAGAGACTTCCAGGGCATGCTATCTTTTTTCAGAATTTCATTTTCTTTGTAAGATAAAATAATTACACTAGGCCCATGAGGAATGTGTTCAAGCGAGTTCTCATATGACTTTATACACTGGAAAGGACTGCAGAAATGGGAAGCTGCTTCTTCTTCATCTTTGTTAATCTTTCCTGTCTTCCCTTCCCTTCCCCTTTGCCTTCCCCCTCTCCCTCTTCCTCCATTTCCTCTTTCTTCTTTTTCTAGTACCAGGCATTAAAGCCAAGGCCTTCACGCTGAGCTACATCCACAGCCCTCTATTTTAGTTTTTATTTTGAGAGCATCTTGCCAAGTTAATGAGTTGCCCAGGCTGGGCTCTGGAATTGTGATCATCCTGCCTCAGTCCCCCAGAGTACTGGGGTTACAGGAATGTATCACCATACCTGGCAGAAATAGGAAATTTCAAGCTCTGTTTCTCTTCCTTGGCTCCAAGCGTCCCGAACCTGTGCCTGCAAGAGAGTGTGGGCTCCTGCTATTGGCTTGTACTGGCACAAACTTGGTATTGAACATGGTCAGTTTGGTGTAGGGGATCCTTTCTCAGGGCTTTCTGGCTGAGGATGGGCGCTGGCCAGCTTTTGGGGTTGATACTGGGGTCACCATCCTTTGACTCAGATGGTTCCACCGACTGCCTCGCAAGCGTAAGGAACCGAGCTTGATCCCCGGTACCAAAAAAATCATTCTACAAATTGTATATATAATTGCCAACTTCTCTTTTGTTCTGAGAATTCAAGATCTTACTTCAGCAACCTCGCGGCTAAAACTTTTCTTCTAAGAGAGTGCATCTTATGCCACATTTGTATATCAATATATTTCCTGAACGTGTACTTCAGTGTCTTTGAATCATTTTAATCTCTGGATGAGGCCGTCAGGTGATTTGGTGAGCAGGTGCTATGCTTTGGATCGTCAATGTCCCACAAAGGCTTGATCATCTTGCATTTGGGAGATGGCAGAGCATTTAGGAAGTGGCACCTACAGGAGATCCATGGGCCATCATAGGTGTGCGGAGGAGTGCCCCACTCCCCCCTTGCCCTCTCTTGCTTCCCAGCCCTGGTGTGAGTGTTTTTGCTCCTCGACGTGTTCCCCACCACTGCCAGTGAGAACTTCTCTAGATGCCTAAAAGCAGCGGATGAACAGACCATTGGACTGGAACGTCCAAAACCACGTGCCAATATAAACCTTTCCAAAAGCTAACTAGCACAGTAGATAAAATACTTTGTTTTTGTTTTTTTTGGTACTGGGGATCAAACTGGGGTCCTTGCGCTTGTGCAACAGGCAGCGAAACCACTGAGCTAAATCCCTGGCCCCTGTTTTTTTAACAAACAAAATACCTCTCTTGCTTCTCTCACAAACATATTTTGTGTCTCTTAAGGAAGGTTTATAAATACCAAGAGAAGTAGGGAACTGAGAGAGGGATTGATGGAGGTGAACATTCATGGGCACTAATGACACTAAGGATAAATCTCTTTCAGTTCTAATAAAAATAATTAGCATTCAGTGAAAGCTTACTGTATGCTAAATGTTCAGTGCCATGGGAGCAACATTGCATTCAATGGCTCCATTTGCATTTCCCTCCCAGATGACAAAACCAAGTCTTAACAGAAGAGTTGACTTTCCCAAAGCCGATAGATAGCTTGAGGAGGCTGAGCAGAGAGTTAGTATTCTCTCCAATCTGGAACTGCTGCCATCTCTGCCGGGGTAGTTTCCTCTTCTCCTGGGGAAAAGGCTGCTATTTTAGTTATCTCCCCCCCGCCCCAGTGACGTGGGAGTTTGAGGAATCTTAACACAGACTTTCATTGGCTTAGGTTTGTGTAGCACAAATAAAGCTATCAGTTTAACTCTTGAAACATTTCCATCTTTTAATGTGTCAAACATGATCTTAAAACCAGAGAGGTTCATGATGTCCATGCAGTGTAATCCCTGATTAACCTGCCTAGGTGGAGGGATCTGTTGTAGTGATCATAATCAATTTCCTCCTCAGCCCACCTGGATGCACACTGGAGGAGATACACTGGACCCTTGACTTACGAACTCGTTTGGTTCCTGAGGGCTGGTTATAACTCAGTCAAGACAGCTGAGATCTGGATGTTTATCTGGGTACACACTATAGATAACAAGAGGCAGATGAATCGTCCACTAATCTAATTAACCCAAGTGTTTTGTGTGTCAGGCCGGTCATAACTTGAGGGTCCACTGTACCAAATTTCTCCAAGAGTTTGGCTTGCAAGTCCAGGGCTCTGCTCCACTGCTTCTCTAACTTCCTCTGAAGTCAAAAATCAAAACCAGAACCCCAGCATACTTCACATTTCTTTCAGTCTTCTGGATTAATAAAACTTTTTTTTTCAAGTTGCTTTGTAAGGAATAAATTTAAGAAGGCACAAAAGATTTTTATTTCTTAAATTTAAGGCATAAATATGCAACATTTAAAAATACAAATAAAAGGCTGACCTTTTAAATTTAATAGCAAAGCTCATAATTAATAACTGATTACAAATCATAGCCACTCAGATTTCCAGGAAAATAGAAAATTGTTGATGGAAAACTGTCCTGAGAATTATAGGGGTGCCTGCTGTCCCATTCAGAAAGGTTGCTTTCTATTTTTCAGGCAGGATATAAGGTCTCAGGAATATAAAGACACAACAATTCTGATTGTATTATTTTGGGAACCATTTTAATCCTTTTCTAACTGTAAGATAAAACTTTGATGTTCAATTGATTGTGCCTTCAGGAAACTACTTACCATTTCTTTAGCTATCAAATACTGTGTATATATACATATATTCATATATTTCTTAAATTATTAGTAAATTTTGCAATTTATCTTAAGGCCATTAAATAGAATCAGTATCCCTGTTTCTTCTTGCAGTTAAGATAGTACAGCTGCTGGTATTTGACATTTAGGAAATCTAAGACAATCAATGGTTAGGTTAAAGATCAAATGTCTTTTTAAAACAAAAGGAGAGCCAGACATGATGGCACATGCTTATAATCTCAGCAGGTGGAGGCAGGAGGATCGCTGTGAGTTCGAGGCCAGCCTGGGCTACATAGTGATTTTAAGGCCAGCCTCAATTACGTAGCAAGACCCTGTCTCAAAATATAAAAATTTTAAAAAGAGGAGGAGGAGAGCTGTATGTGTGACACAGCAGCAAGTTGTAGCAGATGTCACCACATAGAATGTACTTCAAGACAGGAAATCTTGCTGTGTATCTCTCTGAACTCTGTAGTCCAAGTTGGGCTATGTGAATAAGGTGTGGTGCTCTATCTTAGGGATCTTAAAAATCTGATTGAGAAGACAGAATAGATGCATTAAACTATTAGGGCACTATGGCTTGCAGTACTCAGTAGGAATTCAGAGAAGGGAGAAAAGGCCCTGAGCTGGAATCTTGATACTCGTTACTGTGTGGGAGCCTCAGATCAGTAGTGGGTCCACTGCTTGGCGCACCTTGGGATCCACATCCCAGCGTACCATGTCAGAATCACCATTTTCACAACATCCCCAAGCAAATACCATGCATACTGAAGATGAGAAAATTCTGAGGTAGAGTAATGCTTTTGACCCAAAGCACTGTCCAGTAGAAATTTTTGCAGTGATGGGGCTTATTTGTCTATTTTCTTTGCTGCTCACTGTGACCACACTACTTTATGTGGCTGTTAAGCCCTTGATATGTAGCTAGTGCAGCTGGAGAACTGAATTTTTAATTTGAACTCTAAATTTAAGTAGTCACAGGGGGCTGGTGGCTACCATCGGGGGACAGTGCAAGAGGAGCACTGGACAAAGACTCAAAAGAGATTTAATACTTCCTCCAAAATGGATCCTCTCTAGACGGCCTTGCAGTCATGTATTTAACTTCCTTTTGCCTCAGTTTTGTCATCTGTGGGTGATGAAATGAATTAGACTATTTCATGTTTTGTTTCAGTATCACTGTTACAGGATTGCTGTTAAAAGAACGCTTCCAGAGCACATGGCTCTTGCAGTGTATGTGTCATGTTTAAGAGCACAGTGTGTCTGAAAGTCCAGCTTTTTTATCCCTTCTCACCTTGATTTTGCCCTTACGCACATCTACACTTTTTTTTTAGACAGGGTCTCAGTATGTAACATAGACTGTCCTTGAACTTGCTATATACCCCATGCTAGGTTCAAATTCATGGCAGTCTTTCTGCCTCAAGGAAATTCCAAGGCTGTTACCACCAGCCAGCTCAGGATATACTTTTAACACGACACATACACCTCTAGACACATGCCTAGCATGTGAGGCTCTGGCTTTGATCCCCAGCACTGGAAAGAAAGAAAAAGAGAACTGAGAAAAAACAAAAAGCTCTATAGGTGAATTGCATGTAATTTTACCAAATGGTTAATTTAAGAGCATTGTTAATTATAATAATGCATACTTGCCAGTACCGCCTGAAGGAGGGATAATGTTTTCCATCACATGAGCGTGATGACAAAGAAGGCAAAAATCTGTACACTTGCATGCCAGGTAAAGCACAGTCCTGAAAGGGGAGAGGCTGGCAAGATAAGAGAACAGTGGTAAGCTCGCGGGCCACTCAGGCAGCCTTCGGATCACGTTGCCCAAAGAAAGTGGCAGCATCTTGGCCAGGTGAGCAGAGTCCAGGAACTCAAAAGAGAATCCCCTGTACTTGTGTTCAGGTGTCCAGATGAGAGCAGCTGTGAGCACTAAGCAGTGCAGCAGGAGCCAAAGCAAAATTCCCAGTTCCAAAGCCTGGGCATCTAAGAATAGAGTTCTTGGTTAGTTCTGGGGAACTGGGTCCTGAGTGTGGGAGGGCAGCTCATGTCCAGCTCTGCTAAGGAGGGAGCTGGCTAGAGACCTGGACTGGGGAGATCGAGTTTTGGTCAGGAGTACGCTCCTCTGCAGGCAGGAGTGTCTTCTGCCCTGCCTGGCCACCTCCCATCCTCCACGTGTCACTGCCAACCAGGAGGACTTCCCAGAGTCAGACCCTACCCAGAGCGATGTGTGCTTCTAAAGAGCAACCCTGTACCTTTCCTTCATTGCTTGGTTATCTGTGTGTTTTTGGTGCCTCTCTTACTGACTGTAAGCCCCACTTAAATAGGCTTTCAGTAAATATTTCTCAGTAAAGCTAATTACTGTAATGTTAGATATTTTCTGAGCCTTCCTGGGGGTGATAGGAACTTTGCTGAGGAGCCCTGAGGATTAACTTGGTGACTAGACAGCACAGAGCTGGTGATGAGAGGACTGAAGAGGAAAGGTGTGCTGCTTTTGTCCTTAGAGCCTCTGCTGGGAGGGGTTGTATGGCACAGGGTGAAGAGGGCCTGCAGAATAAGACTTCTGCCACACGAAGTGGGTATCATGCCTGGAACATTCATGTCAGTGTGCTGTCACTGTTTCAAAGTGGATTGATGTCTATATTTAGCATCTTTGCCAATTTTACATTTTTCTTCGAGGCATGGGGGTACAAGGAGGTGCTGGTCACATTGCTCATTTATTATTCCCTCAAGTACTCTGAATGGCAGCATTATAAATAATGGGTATTTATTATTGTTGTCTAGACTTAACAAATGGTTATTTAGCAGGCAATGAAATAATTTAACCACAGTTCTTACACTGTAATTATACACACCACATTTAAGGGGTAAATGTTAGGGCTTATGCTTAAAATGTGAGTCTTGTTCACAGTGGTGAATTATTCTCTATGGACAATGAATACCACTATGAAATACAGAACAAAGTACATTCATTCTTCTGGGAACAGGCACTTAGACATGGCTGAGTGTAGTCATCGTAAATCTGATCAATGTTGATTGGAAAATATTAAATAACATATCTGTTTATTAACTTCCAAATATTACAACCTTATTGTCAAACATTTAGAAAATACAGAAAAGAAGAAAAGCATCCCCAGAAAACTCTGCAAACCTTCTAACATATACCATTCCAGGTTTTTCCTCTTATTCATGAATTTTTAAAGCATATTGTTAGAATGATATGGTACATGTGTCATATAATCTGTTTTCAAATTTTAATATATTATTAATGATTTTCAAGGTCTAAGAATTGTGTATAGTAGTAATATTTAATTCTGTAACCACTAGCAATATGGGATACTGAGCCCTAGGATTATAGCTAGGATGAATTGAGATGCACTCTTAAATACAAAAACATACTAGGTTCCAAAAACAGTACAAAGAAGGTAAAATGTACCATTATTAATTTTCATATTGATTATGCACTGAAAATTTTTAAGTATATTGGATACCTCTAGTTTCTTTTTACCATTTTTAGTGTGCCTACTAATAAAAGTTACAGATATTACTCTCATTCTAGTTCTATTGGATATCATTAGTTCTATAGTATCATTTTATAGCAGCATAATTTTCTATTTAATCAGTTTTTTTTTTTTTTTTTTTTGGTACTGGGGATCGAACTCAGGTCCTTGAGCTTGCGCAGCAAGCGGCGAAACCACTGAGCTAAATCTCTGGCCCTCTTTAAAGATATTTTTAATAATACTGTGATAAGCATAATCCCAGTAACTTCTAACATATATTCAAGCTTGGCGTATAGTCATCTCTATGATGACCACTAGGGGGCAGTAGAGATGAAGAGAAGAACTTTCTGAAAGTGGAAAAGGAGCAAAGGCATCAGCAAAAACAGAGTCTTGGTCGGGAGAGTGGGTATATAATCTCAACGCTCTGGGAGATTGAGGGAAGAGCAAGTTGGAGCCCAGTCTGGGCAATCTAGAAACTTAGAACCTGTTTCATAATAAAGACATATACATCCATCCATATAAAATGGCTGGGGGAAAAAATGGCTGGGGATAGACCATAGTGTGAAGGCCCCTGGGTTCAATCTCCAGTAACACACACACACACACACACACACACACACACACACACACACA
>NW_004624816.1:10138677-10207298 GCF_000247695.1 Heterocephalus glaber
TTTTTTTTTTTTTGGTACTGGGGATCGAACTCAGGTCCTTGAGCTTGCGCAGCAAGCGGCGAAACCACTGAGCTAAATCCCCGGCCCCCGATTTAATCAGTTCTTAACCAATTCCATCTTGTTGAATCTTTGAGGTACTTATTTTTCCATTATGAAAATTATTCTCTAAACACCTGTGCATAGATTTTTTTGGTATAGCTCGGATTGTTTTCATGGGATTTACTTTTAGAAGTAGAACTGCTAGGAGTACAAATTTTTTTTTTTTTTTTTTTTTTTTGGTACTGGGGATTGAACTCTGGACCTTCCATTTGCAAAGCAGGCGCTGGAACCACTGAGCTAAATCCCTGGCCCATGGAGTACAAAAATTTTAAATAAACAGTAATAAATAAAAGAAGAAATTTTAAAAAATGATTTGGCTTTTCATTATTTAGTTATTTTTCCCCTTCTAGAAAAAGAGAGCATTCCAGTCATTACCAATTACTTATTTTACATTGAATCAAAAACATCATTTCAACTATATGCAAATAAATTAAAATCAGTTACCACCAAGTTGTTACTGAAAAGTCAGCTGTGAGTTTTCATGTTTTACATAAATTGCAAAGTACTATGATTTGGAACTCAACATAATTCTTTCTTTTGAATTAAGATACATACACTATAGGTGGGTTGATTATAGAAAATCATGAAATGCAAAAGATTAACGATATATGAATTTTTACCTTGCCGATTTGTAATACTATCTTGTGCCTGGCCTGGGGAGTTACCCTAGACCTCTGATAAATGACTTTTCAAAGGTATTTGATCTGTTATTTGTGTAAAAGTATCAACTAATACTATTTTAAAATTAGTTGTTACTGTGCAATAAAAAAAAACAAAGCCTTAGGCTGTTTAGCAGTGGAGTACATATCCAATGAGCAAAGTTGTACTTTTCTTGTATTATTAATTGAATAAAATATGCTGCACTTTTGGCATCATAGGATGAGCAGAATCTCTATAAAATTACCTTCCTTGCTTCCTTGCTTAGAATTTTTGCATTTTTTACTTTTTTCTGATGTCTCAGGGAGTCTCAGGAAAAATGTTAGGACTTTTAAGAGTTGCTGAACTCTCTTTCATATCCCCTGGGTAGTATTTAAAAAATGCTGATTCAAGAAATAAAGCTTATGCTTGACTCAAGAATTTAGTATTCCAGAGGATTTATTGGACTAAACATTCACTTGAATATAATTTAGGGGAATGATTTATGGCATTTCTTAAAAAAAAAAAACGAAGCGTGTCTGGTTCACTGTTTCATTTGAAATAATGAATTACATTGTCTAACAGTGGAAGAAATGAAAACCTATAATTTACTCTAGCTTGGAGAAACTTCTTATTTTTTCCCCCGATTTTCAGTTTGAAGAATTTGAAGACTCAACCCTGCCCTCATTAAGCAGAAACTCCGTGCTAGATTTTTCTATATAAGTGAAGGAGAAGGGACAGACTGATTTTCAGTAAAATAGTATGCAGAATTAGAGAGAAAAAGAAAAGATTTACAGTATTCCATAGTCTGGCTTTCAGGTAACACACAGAAGTATAACATGTCATACTGGCACAGGGTGTTTTTCAATTTTAGATCAGACAGTGTAGCAGGAGATCTGAAATAGCATAACTTCTGTAAGAATCACCTTTTTAGCCTTCTGTGGCTTTTCAAACAATAGAACTGAGATTTTATATACACAAGTAGAAAATACAAGTGTTTTGCCTTTATTCTTGGTCTAGTCTGGCTCATTTCTCCCGCTTAAGTAGACAGGAAGCTGCCCCCTAGCCAGTTAGAAGCATGGTTTCTAAACATATTGGTTGTTTAGATTTCTTTTCACTTGTATATGTGATGAATACCTTAGTTTTATTCTGTATTAAGCCTTTGCCAACTGCAGGACTGTGCTGTGGTGACAGAGCCCCACAGGAATGTTTTTAACTGAGGGGTGAAGACTACAAAAAGGTCTTCCAGAGTAATATTTGGATTACAAATAAAATTCAAAGTAAAAATAGCTGGTTTTGAAGGACAAGGTATTTTTCCTAATTACATAGAAAAACAACAAAAAGCCTTCCATTTATTTTAGTGTAATTTTGTAAATGTTTCCACATGTAAAGCCAGAGAGCAAAAAGTCATAGTCTGATCTGATGTATCTGTTCATCTAGAAGAAGAAAAGGAAGAGTAGTGGGAAGGGTTTTCAGGGAGGTGCCCTCAGTGGGGGCAAAGCAGCACCTTCTGGTAGAAGAATCTGAGATGCTCCAGGCAGGGACTGTCTCCTAGTGACCAGGACAGAGAAGCAGCCGAGCTGACCTTTAAAAATTAAATAGCACAGCTCGCCCCCACATTCCTCATGGAGCCTACTCATGCTTCTTAGGCATGTGGTGATTGTGTCTTGATTTCATTCACACACTCAGTGGATTTTAAAATTTTTTTTGGAGCATTGCCTATGAGAATGTAAAGTGGAGTCTCATTAACTGGTGTTTTCCAAACATTTCCAGTTATACCAAGTTCTGCCCGATCAGGAGAAGATAAAATTTCTGATTCTCAAACATTTAGCACATTTAACTTTTTTAAACCATACTAAGTTTAGCTACTTAACAAGTTAAGGGTGTTTTAGACAATAATGTTTTATTATGAAATAACGTTTAGCTGGGTGTGGTGGCCGAGGCATGTTAAGTCCAATCAAGGCAATTTAGCAAGACTGTGTCAAATGGAACCAAACTCTGTGTAGATAGGGAAGTGTGGAGGGGGTGGAGGGTGCACAGGGAATGGGAGAAAAAATAAAAACTAAGATGCATCATGTTCTGGTACAAACACCCAATGATAAATGTAAATGTATTTTATACCTAAAATGTACCAATAAAGATATATATTTTAAAAAATAATAAATAGCAAGACGGTGTCTCAAAAAAAAAAAAAGGGTTTAAGAAAAGGCTGGGGGACTGGACGTGGTGGTGTACACCTGTAGTCCCAGCACTTAGGAGGCTGAGGCAGGAGGATTTCTGCAAGTCTAAGGCCAGCCCAGGTTACATAGTGAGTTTAAGGCCAGCCTGAAGTATATAGTAAAACCTTTCCTCAAAACAACAAAAAACATAGTGGGAGCAGGCATGTAGCTTAGTGTGAAGGCCCTGGTTCAATCGCCAGTATAGGGAGGAAGAAAAGAAGGGGAAATAACAGGCAGATGTTACACCAGACTCTTAGTATTATGGGTTGTTTTGTCTGTTTGTTGTGTTTGTGCTGGAGATTGAACCCAGCCCCTCCCTCTATTCTTTTTAAGTGAAGTTGTGTGGGGTTTTTTTTAATAAATGTTTGAACAGCTTTTCTCAAACTAAGAACCTATTTTAAACACTTTTTTTAGCCAAAGTAAGAACTTGCATACAAATTTCACTTTCCCATGTTAATTTGAGAATGCTTGCCTTACATTTTATTTGTGTGACTGCTTTAGCATAAAAAAGAAGATAAAATTATAAATACATATAATATAAAGAGTGTATGTATATATAAAATCTAGTCAGTAGCCCTTGCTGAACAGATACCTATCATTATTACAGATCTCAGGGCTCACTCTTCCCAGTATCAGTGTTTCCTGATAGCGTATTACCCATTTTAAGAATTTTCCCTTTTAATCCCTAAAACACCCATCTCCATTTTATAAATGAGGAAGTCAGGACAAAGCAGGATTTAGAGGAGTCAGGTAATTCTGAAACCCAGTCCACTGCTCTGTTCCCTTCTGGCTTCACAACGTCAGTGGGCAAGTGTCCGTAAAGTCCAAACGGCTCTCCCTGTAAGACGGCACATGAGCTGCGCTCTGTCTTGCTGCCTGCCAGGAGGGCCTGGAGTCACACTTGACCAAGGTCGCAGGGAGGAGGAAAGCAGTTTTCCTTGGGGAACCACGCCTTTGGTTTCTGTGCTCTCTCACTGGCCCCATCTGATTCTTCACTTCGCTGTCTACTTCTTTGGATTTGTGGAGATGACACTAGTCACCAATGTGATACAACTGCATCGTCCTTGACAAGGCCCTCTCACTATGCCCCATGTCATCCAAGCACCATAGTCTGGCAGCTTGGGCTTTGGTTTGGTTGTGGTACTGGACTGAAACCTCGCACATGCTAGGCAAGCACTCCGCCCTTGAGCTGCTTCCCTCCCTAACCACCTCCAATCTTGTTTTTGTTTTCTTTTTGGTACCAGGGATTGAACTCGGGACCTTGCACTTTCGAGGCAGGCAGCAGAACCACTGAGCTAAATCCCTGGCCCTCCAATCTTAAATTGTCTTTGCCACTCCAGTCCCCCAAAAACTGCCAAGAAACACACCTGCGTGTATCTCTGGCCTGAGTTTTGCCTATGTACTTCGCTGGCTGAGCTCAGTCTGGGCCTCTGGTTTCATTACCATGCGGGTCTTCCAGGGCTGGGGGTGAGCTGAGCTATGATCACAGCTCAGCATGCACAAGGGCTTGGGTTGCATCCCTTGCAACGGAGTTCTAATATCATAAAGTGTTCAGCTATGTTTTTCCAAACACTTAAGAACCATAATTGTTTTGAACAGAAAACAGCTCAAATGCCTCTCTTAGCTCCTTGGGAAGTGCCCCTCACCCTTCTTGTCCTCTGTGATGAGCCTGGGTCCACTGACAATAACACCACCACCTGCTAAATGCTGTGTAGCAAGCATGGTTCTTTGTATAGGATATCACTTCTGCTACTACATCGACCACATCATGATGCACTGCTGTCATTGCCTCCGTGTTAGAGGACAGGACATGGAGATGCAGGGAGGGGACAGAACCAGTAAGTGAAGTGACACAGCCAGCACATGAACCAAGGCTGAATAACCCACTGCATTGCTGTCTTCCAAGCAAATATCTACCCTATAAACAATCATAATTGATGTAGGAAAAAGCTTGTTTTTGCGTGGCGGTGGGGGTCCAACCCTGAGCCTTGTCCATGGTAAGCAGGGGCTCTACCACCGAGCTAGATCCCAGGCCATTGTAAAAGTTTCGATATTGACTTTACTCTGCAGTTTAATGTTGAGCCTTTTCTTTTTAACTTTTAATCTACCATTGGATTTGCTAGATTTTTAAACTGAGGGGAACAAATCAAGATTACATAGTTTGTACTTAGTGCTCCTTTGTTTTTCTATAATATGCAGTGCTTCAGAACAGCCTCGAGTTTTATAATCGAATACCCTGCCCCAAACACTTGGTAGTCCTGTTGTATTATGCTCGTTCTTGCTGTTTCAAATTACCTGTGTCACACAGAGTATTTTAATGGAAGCAAAATTAGCTTAAAGATAGGAAGTGCCTTTGATAAGCTCATTGCAGCCATGGTCAATTCAATTAAAGTGTTAAAACATATTTCAGAGGGAAGAATGTTTAGGATCATAAATTAATTCAACACAGTTGTTCCTGAGCACTTACTGTTTACCTGGGAATGTGTAGTGTGTTTGGTGCTTTGAAGATAAATGTTATTTACAAAATGTGCTTCAGAATGCTGTGTCTAACATCAAAGATCTTCATCCTGAACTTTGCGGTTGACGAGGTTTCATTTCAAGTATGGGATGGATGAGTCTTATTGGAAATATTTGCATGTGGATAAAAGCTGCAAGTACCCAGATGCCCTGTTTTGTCCTTATATGTGTATTTCTGCCTGTAGTGCATGATGTGTCCCCAGATTGTCACCCTTTAACACATGAGTAGGGCTTCTGTTGGAAACCGAGCATCCTTTCAAGGCCATTTCAAACACTGTGCCAGCATGGAGGTGAAGACCATGTGCTTCCGGACTGTGTTGGGAAGCCCAGGCTATGCTTGCTCAACAAATACAGGTCTTCCTCCCATGTTACTTGAGATGCTAAATAAAGCAAACGTCAGACTGAAGCACCCAAAGCCCTATGTCGGAGATCTGCTTTGTTTTCAAGCTACCCAGCTGCACCCCACTCCTTCAGCCTCTCCTTCCCCTACCCCACCAGTGGTCTGGACTTGCACAGAGCAGTCTGTAGATGCTCATCTGGCAGGTTAATCAAAAGAATAGGCCATTTACTAACCGTCAATTCCTACTCCCCAAGAGCAGAGGTTGGAGTTGATCAGATAGGTTGAGTCACAAATGTCTAAATTATTTCCTCTATTTGGTAAAATTCTAAATCTAGCACTGAAATTCAGTAAATGCTAACAAGTTAGTTCCCTAGATAATATTACCACAGAATTCATCATATTGAAGACATTTTTAATATTAAAGATGACAGTGGTTACTACTCAAGAGTTATGTCTCTACAGAGGGAAGTAACGTAACCCTTCTTTGGAAAATCTCAGGTTTGACTTTTGTACACGAAGCAGAAAATTATCAATGCGTCATTTCATCTTTACTTCCTCCAATGATTTGGAAAATTAACCTGGTCCCTGCATTATAAACTTATTAACTTAAAAATGATAAACATTATAATAAGTGCAGTTTGCAAAGTCTGTCACGATATTTTTGCGAGCACTCTGGAGAGTAGGTGTCTGACTTCTGCTTCAGCCAGTAGACCCTACTGTATATTTCCAAGGTCGTGTCATTGGACATTAATATTAACACAGTTTTAAATAAAAATAGGATTAAAATTCATCTTGTATCTTCTATTTAGATGAATTCAATAGTGTTTCAGTTTTAAAATTGGAAGACAGATGTAAGAAATGAATATAGGAAAATTAAGGACCACTGAGCTATTTTTAACAGTTTCAAATTAAGTTGGCAGCTGTTGTTAGTGTCAGACTTTAAATAACTTTGCTTTGTTAAAAAATAAATCCACAACATATGGATTTCAGCAAGTTGTGCATTTATTGTTTGTACTTATTAGGGAAAGGCTCTTCAGTTAAAACAAAAACTAAGATATTCTCTAGTGTATGGGAAAAAAAAAATCTTCCTTGTTGGCAGGTGACTGATTATAGTATTATCAAGATATCAGTCCTCAAAAACATCAGATGCATTCACTTTAGCCAGCTCTTACAGTGAAACCAGTCTTCTTGCTAATGGAGCGAAGGCTTTACATTAGACTGGGTTTTACATTTTGTTGTTTTTGGAATCATAAACTCAGGTCTACAAGAGATATTCTGAGACTTTTTAATTCTTCTTTTGAACTCCAAAAATGTGTGGTTATCTGACAGAAATAAGCCCATCTATTAGAAAAAAAAACATCTTTCAGACTACCAAAGAAAATATTTCTCCTTCTTTTTAAGTACCCAATTGAATATGTATTTAGTGACACACTTGCCTTTTAGCAACTGAAATTCCTCTCCTGTCCCTTCGGACTAAGATCTTGAGGGCTGCAGAGTGAACTTGAGCCAGGAGAAGGTGGCAGGGCTGATGTGCAGCCAGGACTTTAAGCTGTCCACACGGCACAAATGAAACGGGCCTTTGGTTAAACACGGCAAATTGAATACACGCATTAACTCTGTCCCCTTGCACATTTTCACTAAAATGACAGTAAGTTATTTTGTAAAAAGAGATGACCCACAAAGATGGAAAGAATGAGAAACAAGAAAACAACGAACTTTGGAGGCTGCAACACAGCAATTGCTAATTGACTTGAAAGACCCAAGGATGCAGGTCCTGATTGGAAGTGGGGAAGGCTGAAGAGAAGAAGCCTGAGTTAGAGTATAGAACTCCCCACAGGCTCGAGGAGGTCCAGCCTTCGGCGAAGCTAAAATAGGGGTTCTCCTGGCAACAGACACGGGCATAGCTCGGAGGGGCACCAAACCCCAACCAGAAGCTGCAGATACTCTGCTTCCACTTGGCCACACACAGCCAGCTGGCTGGCAGCCTCCAGGCCGGACACGAGGAGGCTGCTGTAGGAAGTCTAGCCACCCCAGGGAGGGAGAGGAACCATTGAGGGTACTAACTTTGGGGTTCCCCAGGAAACAGCCCAGCCCAGGTCATCCTGTCTAGAGGGAAGGCAGACTCAGAAAGCTCCTTCTCCTGGCCCCAAACAGCTTCCCAAACACTGCTTCTCATCCGCGTTTCAGTACCTCCCTCTTAAATGTGAACAGATAGCACAAAATCACCAGAGATTGGCAGAAATATTTACCATGAAATGACAGAGGAAGAGTAAAAGCAGGAACATCTCAGGAGAACATTTCAATATATATACATATATTTATAATCAGTTTATATAATTAATGATATATGTGTGTATATAATTAACATTTTCTGAGAAAGAAGATATTACACCTAGTAAATGAAAACAGAATGCTATAAGACAGGAAACTTCACGGACAAAGGAGCTTTGAAGAAATAAAAACATGAATTCTGCATTGAGTTGCTAAATGTTTAATTTAGAAATTTTGCATTTAGATTAATAGTGAAATTTCACTATTAATAAATTACTTTTTCATATTGAAAAAATATATGAGAGAAGAGATTGAAACCATTCAATAGAAGTTTTGCTTTGTTTTTTGCATTACTGACGATGGAACCAGGGATGCTGTTCCATGGAGCTACATCCCAACCCTTCTGTTTATCTTTTATTTTGAGACAGGAGCTTGCTTAGTTGACCAGGCTGGCCTTGAACTTGTGATCCTCATGACTCAGCCTCCTGAGCAGCTGGGATTACAGGCATGCACCACCACACCCCGTTCACCAGAAGGTGCAAGATAGGAAATCTCTTAGAAAGTAAAGTAAAAAGAAATGTACAATAGGAGCAAAAAGGTGAGAAAACCAGAAGTGCAGTCCAGAGGTCTGGCATCTAACTAGCAGGAGAAAATGGAGGGAGGATTAGTGTCAAAGGAATATTTCCAGGACACACATTTCTGGATTGGAAGGCCCACCAAGAGCCTTATATGCAGTGTTTGAAAATAGACCAATACCAATGTCTGTCATAAGATCATTTTAAAATACTGGAAGGTGTAAGCTCCAAGAAAGCATCAGAGAAGGGAGAAAGCAAGTTTTCTGTGGTGAGTGAAGAGCGAGCCAGAACAGCAACACTAAAGGCTGGAAGACAGCAGAGCGGCACCTGCGGAGTTCCAGGGCAGAATCTGGGTGGGTTTAGAAGTCAAGTCCACCCAGATAGCATCCAAGGCTAAGCGTAGACGAAGGCATTCCAAACACCCCATGTAAGGTGTAACGGGTGCACCTCCCTGAAGGGGCCACTGGAATAGAGAAAAGGCGGAGGACAGGGAAGGGAAATCAGAAAACTAACACCAGTGCTCTTTAGAGACATGGGGAAGACTGAACACACCGCATTCAGGAAACAGAAAAGAAGAAAAAGTGGGAACTACTGTTTTTCAGACAAGACTTTTAGAACTCTCTGTTAATTTTGATAAAGTTACATTTAAAAGGAAATAAAGAAAAAGTGAGATAGGCCAGAATGGAGAAACAAACTTTGTTCTTTAGGGAGCAAAAGGGATTAAGATGCTTTTTTTTTTTTTTTTTTCTGGTAACAGAGATCAAACTCAGGACTTTGAGCTTGCAAGGCAGGTGAGGCACCACTGAGCTAAATCTTGGCCCTGGATTTTTTTTTTTTCCTTAAGTACTAGGGATTGAACTCAAAGCCTTCCCACTGAGCTACATTCCCTGCCCTTTTTTTTTTCTATTTAGAGACAGGGTCTAATTTGCTCAGCTGGGATTTGAACTTGTGATCCTCCTGCCTCAGCCTCCCAAGTGCTGAGTTAGTAGATCTGTCAGTTTCACAAGCCCTCTGACAGCATAGAATAGATAAATTGTCCAAATTTAGTTTTACTTCAGCAGCCTTTGAATTTCCCAAGGGGTTTCTCTTGGTCTGCATGCCTTTGTGAAATCATTCTTTTGCAACAACAATTAAGCTGTGTTTATAACTATTCTTATGGGGATGTTGACAAGCAGTTCACACACAAAAAAAAACTTTCACCAAAGAACTATGAGATAAGAGAACTGGTGGGGTTTAATCTTTTGTTGGCACACAAGCACACACACAGGAAACTATGCAATGAAGAAAATAAAAGATTTTTAAATCCAGAAATAGAAGCTGTAGTTTTAGTTGGTGCAACCTGGAACTAATTGTTTTTATTAAACATTGATGTTTCTGATCTGGAATATATTTGTATGCCTTACTGCTGCACTGTTTTATTGTAGCAATGGTGCCTCAAAGGATTTTGAAAAACACCAAATGAATTTTGGAATGTTTTCATCTTAGGGCTACCATATATACTAAAGTGAATCACTCCCTATTGTATAATGAGATTGCATCCATGTTTTATTGTATCATAATTGTTTTTTGTACTGGGGATTGAACTCGGGACCTTGCACTTGAGAGGCAAGCAGCAGCACCACTGAACTAAATCCCGGCCCTGTATCATAATTTTTTGAAGGAGACATGCAAAGCTTCAGAGAGAGAGACAGAAAAATGAAGGACTGTTGAAGGTACATAAGCAGAGGGAGTAAATGGTAAACTATACACGAATGAAACAACCACCCGCATTTGTCTTCATACTGAGTGTCCCAAACAGCCCTTCTTATCCATTTACTTAACAAACACTAATACCTTCTGTGCCTGAGGTACCGGAGCTACATCAGTGAATACAAACATTTGGGTTCCCAGAGCTCATCTTCTAGTGGGACTGGCTTCTGAGAGCAGGGGCCAGCAAAAAGATTACAAAGTAGACTCAATATGTCAGATGTTGCTAGGTGCTTGGAAGATAAGTAACTTAAGGAAGAGAGATGAAGAGTGTAAAGTAGGGAGAGAGCAGAGGGTGCAGTTTTGAATAGGGTGGACACATAATAAGCATACTAAAATGCTTGCTTGTTGGTTTTTTTTTGGCGGTTCCAGGGATCAAACCCAGGGCATTGGGCATGCTAGGCAAGTGCTCTACCACTGAGCTACACCCTGGCCCCTAAAATTATTTCTTGACCAAAAAATCTGTGCATGTCTCTTTTCTGAACCCTTTACTTGCTTTAGTAATAAACCATCCTGTTTGGTGATCAAGCACATGATTGGGGTCGAAGCAGAGGTAGGAGCTGCGGAGAACTGAGACAAGGTTAATTGAACAGCACAACCCCAAGAGAGATGGACTGATGTATAAAGGAGAATTAGTACCAATCCTAAACTGGTGGACCTCAGAGTCTTAGGTTCTCAGCGAGGCCATGCTTTTTGTAAAGTACAAAGGCTTTCCTCTAATAATGGGAAGTTGTTCGCTTATTTTAGAAACATCCTTGGCATCTTAGAATGTACAAAGCACAGACTCTAACTTTGAAAAATAATACCTTGTAAGTGAATCTTTGATCCTAAAGAGATCAAGCTATTCCTCATTCACCTCCTGCTCCTCTTTGAAATAATACTATTATTCCCTGGGTTTCTGTGAAACACTACTATTTATAAGGGTCGCCAGTACACATCTCCTTCCAGGAAGAGGCTAGGAACCTCCAGGGTAAGCTTTCCATCATTTTCATGGACACTGGTGCCTCTGCATCCCTTCTCCTATGGAACTTGCTTGGGAAAAGTAGATTTTGGTTTTGATTTTCAGGGAATTTAAGGCCAAAAGGTCAGATCCCTCACCCCAGTGCTAGGGCCTCCGAGGGGATTCAGTGCACTGCTTCCTGTTAACCTCATACCTGCAGACCTTCTTTTTGCATCCTGAAAGACACTACAGTCTTTTACTTTATCCACATCTTCCAAGTTCACATGCACACGTGCAGATTATTCTACACCACCCCCCCCCATTATATGCTGCAGAGGCAGCCCCTGAAGCCAGCTTCCCTTGCTCCACAGCCATATCGCCCTGGTAGAAGAGCGAGACCCCGTCTTCTGCCCTCACAGAGCTGAGCTGAGCTGAGAGGAGAAGTGTTTACAGGGAAGTTTCCTGACTTCAGGGAGGCACAGCCCTTGCGCACTCCGAAGGGCAAGTGGGTCTACGCCCAGCCTTTGTCCTGGGAAGGGCTGCTGGGAGTTGTACGGGCATCCTGGTGCTGTGGCCACTTCCTTTGAGGTGTGGCTGTTGTACCATTGTCCTGCCGCCCGAGTCCCTGGTTTCACGGTGGCACGGCTCTTAAGAGCCAGCTGGTAAGACCTGGGACCTGGTGTGACGCTGACCCTTTGAGCTAGGGAGGACCTTTGCAGATAAGCAAGCCCTGGTATTTTGATCACAGCTCCTCCCAGAGCAGCCTGGTGTCCTGAGGGGCCACACTCTCCTGTAATAACAGATACAGGTGGGGTCCTGTTTTATAAAGATGTAGAGGTTCCGATTGTCCATCCCAACAAACATTTTTGGGGAAGGTAGCATATGTAATACTCATTAAATGGTTAATTATGCCAGGAATAAAAAGCAAATTAAGCCCAATTAAAGATTTTTTTCAAGAACATGTTATGTTTTCTGCCTTTAAAATGACCTGTGTTGAGCTAGACTTGGTGGCACACCCCTGTAAATCCCAGCACTCAGGAGGCTGCAGGCAGGAAGACTGAGAGCTGGAGGCCAGTCATAGACCCTGTTTCAAACAAACAAACAAACAAAAAAGACTTTTGTTTTCCTTCAGATCAAATGGCTTGAGTTACTTCTTCATAAAGGCCATTGGTAGAACAGGAAAGTAAGTGGTCTTTTTAAAATTCACATCCTCAAGTCCTGCGTATTTCACATCTTGGATTTTCTCAGAAATCTGTAAATTTATCATTCAGTCACTTAACAAACCTTTGTCTAGTTCCTGCTAGGCAACCACTGCTAAGCTAGTCCTCTGATGCAGTACTGAGCACAGTACCCAGGATCTTCCATGTCTTCCAGCTGGACAGAGGTCACAGACAGCAAAGGTGTCTGTCGTCACCTACAGCGAAGGGTGAGCAGAATGTGGCAGGGAGGTGACAAAGAACGTGGAACATTCCTTTTGATACTGAAAGCCCTCAGGAACTTTATTCCAAGGTATGCTTTAAGTAGAGGGTTTCATTTTCCCTTCTCAGCAGCTCTTTAGCATTTCCATGTTTTATGTCCCAGTGTGCTTTCCAGCCTAAATGTATCTCTAGAGAGTTTCCCAAAATAGAACTTTCCATTCCAGACTGAGGAGCGACCAATAAGATGAGAATGTGGGGTATAAGTCTCAGCCTTTCATTCGAGGCGGAATACAGTCGGAGCTGCTGAGGCAGAGAGGCTGGGGCTCTGCTCTGACCGCAGGCTCAGGCCTGCAGCCGTCCCTGCGGCCTCTGCATGCAGGAGGAGGCAGTGCAGTTGTTTCCAGTGTAGCAGCAGGTCCTTCAACAGCCTTTTGGTTCCATCGGGCCCCTGAGTATACAACTCACGTCTCTTCCTAGGCTTTCTAGCTGGGAGAACAGAGTCTCGTGGGATTTCACCCCTGCAAACCTTAGAGATCATCTTCCATTCCATGGGTGAGAAGCTGAGCTCCAGAGGGGTGAGGAAAAATCTTCCGGCCAGACACAGAAAGGGGAACCCCAGCCTCCAGGGACCCCGATGCCACCATACCCATACCTCCCCTTCCTCCCCACTGCTGCTGGGCCCTACCTGCCCATTGGGTTTGAAGATGGTCATTCTAAGACATTTCCTGCAAGTTCCCCCTAAAACAGATTTCCCTTCCTTTTTGTTCTGAACTTCTAAAGAGTACAGCCACTTATGAAACACTCCTTTATCCGTGAGTTCTGCTGATGAGTTTCTAATTTGGTAGATGTTATATGCCTATGTATAAAACCGTTGAGCCCAGACCAATAAAGCTTATCCTGAGAACTGCAGTAGAGATTTACAGATTTATTACCACTTGCCCTTTTTTCTAAACAGTAGCTCATTTGTGGGAATTACATTACACGTAATGTTCAGACATAACACGCATTTTTAAGCCAAAAAAGTTTAAGGTAATGGTACAGGATATTCTACTAGGAAAGTATGTTGTGCTAAGATTATTGCAATATAATAAAGTTCACGGTGCCCTCAAGCAGCAGTATGAGATGGGGGATCCTTTATAAAAATACTTAGTCTGGGGCCAACATTCCACCCTCCCCGCTTTGCTGTTCAGAGCCGCATTCGCCACACTTGTCATTTGCCACTGTAACTATCATACAAGAAGGATTATCTTTTCATGAGTTTCCAGAAGTATAAAAGCAATAGTTCTATCACCATTAAAATACACTTTCACTGTCATGTGTTTATACATGACTTTTGTTGAACTCAGAAGTGACAAACTGATGGATTAATTCCAGTGAGATTGACATCATAGCATTTCATATCCTGATAACAATCATACAGGAACGGGAGTTGTAATCTTATCCTACTGTATGTCTTCCCACACATATTTACCTTATCCTCTGGTAATGAGGAAAAATTAATACTGTCAATACTGAGATGGAAGCCAGCGATAAGCTTCTGTCTCGCCTGTCACATGACCTACTCTAACCACCTTCTACTTCTCTGTATTAAATCAACACAGATGCTTTGGCTTCGTGAATGTCAGTCAACATCGCTTAAGCCAAACAGCCTGCTCCTGCAAGGCAACCTTCATTGATGGTGTGGTGGGAATTTGAGGTTAGTTCTTCCAGAATCCTTCCTTACAGTAATATGATAATAATAGCTTAAAAGTTATTACATGCAATAAAACAAATCAGAACACAGCAAGAGAAGAGTTACAGAACTGGTGCAAGAAGAAAGGGAAAAGGTTTTAACAAAAGAGTAACGGATACAATTGCAAGCAGTGACCTGACTATTTGTCAGTGGTCACTCTGGGGTGGAAAGCAGGCCGTGGGGCCGAGGACACGTTTCTGGCTAAGACAAGATGGTTCCAACAATCGAGCTGCTGTTTAGTTCCAAAAGATCCAAACCTCACCCCAGCTTTCATCTGTAAGGTCATGAGTTTTATCGTTTCTCTGCTCTGTCTACAACTTCGTGTACTTAGTATTTTCAGCACATGTCCCCTGGCCCCTAAATGCATGTGATCTGCTTGCTGTGCCCATGTGTTGGGACACGAAGGGCACCCAAAGTCCTTCACCCAAAAACAGCAGGCTCCCCGAAGCCTCCCCATGCCACACCGTGGCCCAGCAGGGCAGCAGCTCCTTCACAGCCCTGGGCCAGCACGGCCTCAAAAGCTGTGCACAGTGGAGTTTAGGCACAAGAAATGTGTTGAAATTGCAGAATCCATGTATAATTAAAATTAAACATCGTGTGCCACACACACACACACACACACACACACAATGGGTGTAGATATTAGGTGATGGTTTTATAGTCTACATTTTTCATTTCCTGTTTTTATTTAACCCCTTCCACAAACATCTTTGAGAAGCCATAGTTTTCAGATTCTGTTAATTCAAACCAGTACAATGAGGGACACCAAAAGACAAGTCCCAGCGAATGTATTCAGACAGAAACATGTCTTCACTCAGGTGGGTCAGACCCCTGACCACAGTCATCCTTTGAGTTTCTCCTGAAGGAGTTCCAAGATTCGCTCATCTACATGTGTCCAGGTGGAATTTGGCACTGGCCAGCCTCACCTGGCTCTTTTTTCTTATTCTACAAAGGCACCGCTTTCTAAGGGCAGCAAGTAACTAAAGTGTACGCTGTCAGTCGAGCAGTGGTTCCTAAACTCAGTTATAAATCAGTTATCTGTGGAGAAGAGATGAAATAACAGATTTCTAAATCCTAACTCAGGATTATGGAGTCCAGATCTACAGGGATATGAGGCTTCTGTACATTTGAGTAGATGTCCAGGTGATTCTTATATTACCAACCAGCTTAGCATCAATTTCTGTTTGAGTACCATTAATAAAAAATAACCTAATTCACAGCCATAAAATCTAGTAGGAAATACTCTTGTCTCATTGTACAAACATAAGTTTTTGTTTTGTTTTGTTTTGAAGAAATGAGGTTAAAAAAGAAAGGTCTTGCTATATTTCCCAGACTGGCCCTGAACTCCAGGGCTGAAGAACTCCTCCTGCCTCAGCCTCCCAAATAGCTAGAACTATTGGTGCAAACCAGCACACCTAGCTACAAACAGAATTTTTTAATCTCTTTAGTAGACTTTTTTTAGAATATCTGTTTATGACAAAAAAAATCTACCTTCACTGAATCACTGGCCTCCAGGCCACAAAACACACACACACTCACACTCATCTGTCCGCATGGATACATCCCAGAGTGGACCCATTGCTGTCACGCTGGGCTCTAACCCCAGAGCTACGAACTGGCCTTTTTCAATTTTACACACTGAGGAGCTATCAAGTCCAGTCTGCCAGGAGAGCAATTTAAAGCATTAACTAGAAAGAGGCAGAGAAGGAATGGAGGGACCGTGCGTCCTAGAGTCTGGCGGGGTTTTTGGTGCTGGCTGCATTTTTTCCAATGCTTGGCTGCACTGTGGCACTTGTGTTCCCTGAGACACCTCCGTGTCCTCTTCCTCTTCGCTTTCCAGTGCCCTGGCTTCCCCGAGGTGCAGCCACGGAGTGCTGACACCCCGGTCCCATGCAGCCCTTTCCGGGGAACCTCTGTGGACCCCAGGCGCTCCCCAGGACGCCCTCAGGAAGGTGCCCTTCCAGAGTGACCCCAGACCTACTCACGTTTTCTGCCCACTAAATGCTTGCTCCGAGGCAGGTACTGTTTGGTTCCCAGCCGGCATAGTCTCCTCTAAGCCACTCAGAATTACCCCTGAGCAGTATCCCTGTCCTCTGCCCCACCTTTCCATGAGCAAGAACTTGCCTTTGTCAGCTCAGAGCCCAGGAGCTGCATCCAGGAGCAACACCTCTGAGCTCCTCTGGTTGCTTTCAGCTTGCAACTCCCTGGTTCCTTAAGTGCCCTCATCTTTTATGATTAGGCTTTTCCTCCACCCCTGCTTCTCCTCACACCTCACTCCCCTAAAAACCATCAAGAGGATTGAGATGTAGCTCAGGGGTGGCACATCTGTCCAGCAAGCAGGAGGTTCTGGGTTCAATGTCCGGTATGTGTGTTGGGAGGGGCTATCAACAGAGTTGATGTTCCATTGCCATTTATTATTTGTCATTCACAACTTCTAAAATTCACATATGACTGAGCAAGTGAAGTTTTTCTCCTATTTTTGGCATAGACTTGAGATTTAAACTATATTTTCTTTCAGACCTCTTTTTCCCAAGAATCCCCTTTTACGTTGTTAAATAGCTGCCACTACTTCCCTTGACTATGGTGGCTTCCTTTTGGGAGGACCACTTCAGGGAGGGCTTTCTGAGACGGAGGAAAAGCCTGACTGACCTACCATTCCTCTCGTTATAAAGTGAGTTGAATTAGGGCAGAAGGCAGGTGTGGGGTAAAACAGGGGACCCCACAGCTGAGAACGACCTTAGCAGCTGGGAATACCCCAGTGTGGATTGTTTTTGTGCCCTTACATTTTCTGTGGCTGTAAGACCCAGAAGAAACGTCAGCTTTCATAATTTCTGCTGCATTTTCCTTAAACAGGTGTAGCGTGTGCATGTGTTTGTGCACACCCTTCAGACTGAAGTGCTCAGACAGACCATCTTGTGACAGTCTTGCATGGCAACTTTAGCTAAGATCTGTCATGACAGTCTATTTTGGGGAGATTCCAGGAATTTTCAGGTACCTTAATTTCTTTACTACCCAACACCCCCAGGAATCCATCCCCTGTGGGAAACGTGTGCGAGGGCTCTGGACACACTCATCCCAGGTGGGAAGATTAAGCCCAGGGCCGCACTAGATGAGTAACAGGTGTGAAGTGTTGTCAGGAGGCGCTTCCCTTTGACAGCTGAACTGAGCCGTAAAATTTCCTAATAATTTACGCGAGTCTTCAGGAGCCCAGATATAGACTGCTAATCGGGGCTCAGAGTGCACTAGTGTTGATTTCCCAGAGAAATGCTTCAAGTTAATTTTTTACTGTGTCTCTTATCTTTGGCCCAGGTGAAAATATTCAGATTGCCCTGTAAGTCAAAATTCATTTAGTCAACTATTAGCCATGGGCTTAATGTCTTTTCTTTGCTTTTAACTAGAATCAGAGTTTATCATAATCATGTGTTTCCATTTATATTTTAAAATATTACAAGATGGCCAAGACTAGGGTTAAGAAACCCTTAAAACATCTTTAATTTCAGTTTAACTGCTAAGTTTGCATACTCTTTTTCTAGGCTGGAGTTTTCCTCCTCAAAAAAAGAAAAGCAAAGCAACATGTGGTTTGTTCCGTTCGTTACTCTTCTTAGCCTGTTTTGGATTAGGGGGTTATGGAAATCTAAAACTGAAAGCTCCATAAGGAAAAACCTTACAGGGAAGGAAAGAAATAGAAAAAAGACATCTGAGACGTGGTTCTTTTTCCCCATCTGCCTTAAAAATACATTCCATTGTAAAGCATGAGTTCTTGGTTGTTGGAAGTAGAAAGGAACAGAGAAGCAAATAACTTTTTAAAAATCATGCTTAATAAGTACACAGTTAAGAACTAAGACATAAAACCATCTAAAACATCCAGAAAACTATAAATATCCATTCTGTACATTAAATTGGTTCCTCCACTACTCCAGACAAGAGCCCCACCTCACCCCCAGCCAGCAGGGGCAAAAGGACAGATGCCCCAGGCCACTAGCACTGTTGATGGTGACGGGAAATATTTAGCTCAGGGTGCACAGAAAGTTTGCAGTCCAGATAAGGCATGAGCGGTTTCCTTAAATTCTTTTTCCTCTAATAATTCCATTGTAAATTAATTTTGGTACTATCTAGCACCAGCATCATAGTGCATAGATGTCCCCATGATGGGCGTTCAAGGATCCGAAATATTTATTTATATGATCATCATGTTTACTCTCCCTAAGAACTCTCCTAACCAAATGGGAGAAACAGGCATTTTTCTGTAGATTTTAATTTGCATGACAGTATTAAAAAGTGCTGCACTTCATGAAAAGCATTCTTAGGAATCAGCTGCATGTTACGGAAAGGCATATTAAAGGTTTTGGAAGAGCAAGAAGGTGTTTCTATAAGCTGCTTCGGTCGGATTTTGGCCTCCACTATTGAGTGGTGGCTTTGGTCGAAAGGTTGTTTAACCATATTGTTGGATTCTTTCAAAAAACTTTGACTCCTCAATGTAAAGATGCAATATCTCACAAAAGTATGTCCTAAAAAATACTTCCAGAGGCCGGGGCATAGTGGTGAATTCTATTAAGTCCACCTACTCAGAGGCAGAGAGCTGAAGGGTTGCCAAGTTTGAGGCCAGCCTGAACAACTTAGCCAGACCCTGTCTGAAAAATAAAGTAAAAAGGACTGGGAGTGAGGCTTAACAAAAATAATAGTAAGACTAATACTTTGAGTCTTCACTAAATTGCTTCCACCTCTCAAATATTTTTCTGAAAGGTAGAGGGGCTGATGGTAAAGCTCGCCTATCATGTGTGAGGCCCTGGGTTCCACCCTCAGCACACCACAGGGGGGAAAAAGAAAAGTGAAAAAGAAGCATGTTACAGATTCCAGGGGAGAAACAAAAAAAACTTGAGAAAGGGTTGTAAATGGAAGCATGATCTGCTCTATCATAAAACGACAGTGTAGTGAGCTGGATTAGGCTGAAATTAGAGTTCCTGTTAAGTGAAAATGTCCCCCTCCAAAAAGAAGTAGGTCGCCTCTGCAAACCCGTGTGCTGTGAGTCCTCCAAGTCTCCCAGGACTTGCCCTCATCTGTAGAGCAGTCTTGTTGGAAGACCCATTGGTCGGATTGGCCAGAAGTGCTGCCAGACAGATCATTAATGTAATGCCTTTTTTTTTTTTTTCATTTGTTGCAACTGAACTGAAAGGCTTTAGTTTTAAAAAAGCAAAAAAAAGTATTATGATCCTGTGAGTTGAGCTGTAATCTATTTTACTGACAAGTTCATTCATGGCCATGTTACCTGAGTGTGTCCTGCCTTCCGGATGTCAGGTGAGGTGTGGTCGGTGGAATGGGTGACCCACAAACCAGAAGCTGACCCAGCCACAGGATTGGTCCTTCGTGCAGAACAGTCTGTCTCTGAGTTACACATAGAGGGGATGGATGGGCTGCTGAACACATCTGAGACTGGGTAAGACCCTTCTTTGAGTAAGAGGTTAGTACACACTGACACTGGTCACAACAATAGGCAACAGAGCAACTATTGTGTAAAGATCTCAGATATAGTCCCATTTTATTGCATTTGAACAGTAAAATGATTCTGTATCTGTAGAAATGAAAACGGTACAGTAAACTGCTTTGGAAAGCTCAGGGTCTCACTTGTCTGAATTTCTCCAGGGTAAGGGGGCTTTGGGGGACCCTTACATTCTTGCCTCTGGCTGCACAAATCTGTGATTCTACAAACCAGAAAATTTGAGGTAACATCATTGAGCCTCCCTAGGCAAGATGGACAATCATTGCTTCATTTCTGGCTGAAGGTCATGGCATTAAACTTTTTAGAATTATTCTACATTCCGGTGATGTTGTGGAGAGAAAGCTAAGGAAAACAAAGCATTTTATATAGCTGTTTATGCAAAACTCCTCATCTTTTTTTTTTTTTTTTTGGGTACTGGGGATCGAACTCGGGTCCTTGAGCTTGTGGGGCAGGCAGCAGCACCACTGAGATAAATCCCCAGCCCTGCAAAACTCATCTTTAGAAACAAGACAGTAGCTCAAGAGTATATAGGAAAAACAAAACAAAACAGAAAAGAGTATAGGCTGTGATGTTAAACCCAGATTTGATCCTGGCTTCTCTACTCCTTAGCCGACATCTTTGGACACTATACTTTTCTCATTTGTAAAATGGGAACATACAGGGAGGGCAGACAGGGGTGGGGGATGCATGTATGTTACGTGCATGTAGGAATCTGCCAGAATGATGCCTATTAATCTGTATAACCAGTCTGCGCGGGTATAAATAGGTGTGAAAGAGTGGAGAAAACGAGATGATTCTGCACGCTGCTTAGCGTCCACTGCTGTGAGAGGCACCTGGTGCTGTCCTGTTCTCACCCAGCACAGCAGCAGACAGTGGTGTCACACCACACGTCCAAAGGAATCAGACACTGAGTCTGTTTCTCAAAACTGCTTTTCTTCCACTAATAGTCCAAGCCCTTGCTGGTGTGGATGCTGAGTGAGGAAGTGTGAGCTGCTGGTGATCTCACAGGTGTGCCCTGGGGGGAGCATTCCATCGCTCCGTTGATAGACTGCCGAGAGAAAAAAGAAAACAGGCGGTGATGTTGTGAGGGACTGACCCGGATGGCCTGGCAATCTGGGGATCGGGATCGTGCAGGGAGAGTTCCAGAGCAGCGCAGGAGCCTGGGTCTGTGGGGCCTTCGGGAACAGCTCCTGGGCTCATCCTGGGCTGTCTGGAAGTGAGAGGCTCTACCTGTCCAGGGACTCCTTCCAGAACAGCTAACCGTCCTATTGCAGAGACACATGCATACCCACGTTCCTAGCAGCCTGGGTCCTGATAGCTGAATTGTGGAAGTGCCCACCAGCCATGAATGACAAAGAAAATGTGCTGTACCAACACAACGGAGTGCCAGTCAGCCATACAGAAAATGGGTGGCTCTCGAGACCAAAAAGAAATATCGTATCTCTGACGTGAGACCCAAAACATAAACAATTTAAAGAGCAAAAGAAAGAGCCGTGTGAAGAAGCAGGGAAATTGTCTTGGTACAGATGGGAAGAGGATTGGGAAAAGGGAGACAGAAGGGCCACAGAAATGAGCAGGATGAGCTGAAGTAATCCCCTTGTATCACAAGCATGGGCTAATAACAGAATTCAGAAAGAGGTGGCCAGGCTAAGAAGAGCAAGTAGCTAAGTATCCCCTGAGCAGTAGAAATTGCAGGAGTCAGCCACGGCCGGTCGTAAGTCGGCCTCAGAAGGTTGCAGAGCAGCAGCTCTGAGCCAGAAGTAAGGTGTGACGGGGATCAGCAGGGGCTGGAAATGCGGGGCCTTCTCTGCCAAGAACTTTAGGGTTATCCTGTGGAGGTGTCAGAAAGACTTTGAAGAGGGGGCTGTGATGTGGGGGGACAGCATAATCGGATTTGTGGTGTCAGGTGGAGGACAATAACCGGAGCAGTGACTATGACACCCTGGGGTGGGAAGGAGGGACTGAGAGGCAGTGGAGACTTTTTTTTGAGTATGCTGGTCTTGAACTCCTGGGCTCAAATAATTCTCCTGCCTCAACTTCCCAAGTAGGAGGGACTAGGGACAATTTAAAAGATAGAGATCTTGTAACTCGGTAAGTATAGACAAGAAGGAGGGTGTGCAGGTCTCAGAGGATTGTTGCTCCGGGAACAGCCAGAGAATAGAGGATTTGGGGGAATTGCTTTGCAGGTGAGTAGAGTATGTGGTTTAGAAATCTAAACTTTCTAAAGAGATTTCAGGTTAGCCAGTTCTTTGGAGACATAATGATCTTATAAAGCACACCCCTAAACAATAAATTTGAGGAGGACCCCCCGTTTTCCCCCACAGTAATGGGATTGAGCCCAGGGTCTTCAGCTTGTGCTGTTTCCCCAGCCCTTTTTTATTTTAGGACAGAGTATCCATAAGTTGCTGAGTTCTAGGCTGAGCCTGAACTTTTGTACCTCCTGCCCCAGCCTCCCAGAGTGCTGGGATTACAACCGTGCACCCCCACGCCTGGCGAGATTCCTTTAAATGGTGGAACTAAAACATGGAAGTTCAGATCAGTTGACTCATTTTGATTTTGAGACAGGAGTTTACTAAGTTGCTGAGGTCACCATCCTCCTGCCTCAGCCTCCCAAGGAGCTAGGATCACAGGTGTGCATCACCAAACCAGACCTGAAAGTCCCATTGTCTATGGAAATGGACTGTGTTCCCTCCTCAGCAGTTCTAAACATTGACTAACCCAACTCCATTTTCAGAGATGAAAAACACAAAAACACATTCTCTAGAAGTGCTTTATCCCAGTTACAGGGCAGCCAGGGCTCTTTGAAGTGAGAACTCACCTCACTCAAGGAGGAGCTGGGGTGGGAGAGGGATGGAGAGCTGGAGAACCGGAGCAGAAATCTGAGGGGACAGGGCCTAGAAAATGTCCAGGACCCAGTGGTCTCTAATCACACTGCTTTAATCAAAGGGAAACCAGAGTAATTGGAGACCCAGGGAAACTGCAACCTATTATAAAACTCCCTAACGCCTTTTAACTCTAGGAGGAGCCTGCTATCTGCCTCGGGGCCCTAGCCCATGGATGCTACAGACTCAGCTCATGGTAACTAGAGGAACCCACCAGGGTACACTGTTCAATCTGAGACACAACAGAGATATTTAGGATTGATCAGAATGTAAGACATTTTATAAACTTGCACTGATAACATTTTGAGGGGGTCTTTTTTTTGTTGTGGTGATTTGTTTTGTTTTGTTTTGTTGCAGACTGGCTTTGAACTCACTATGTAGCCCAGGCTGGCCTTGAACTCACAGTGATCCTCCTGCCTCAGCCTCCTGAGTGCTGAGATTATAGGTGTGTACCGCCACACCTGGCTTGATTCTTTTAGTTATCTGTCTACACATTGTCCAAAGAACCTAACTGCTGTCCTAAACAATGGCCTCACTGAAAACCAAAAATGTCCCCGTCCTTATATTTCCCAGCTGCTCCTTCAGCTTAGGTGAGTGAGATGTCATGATGAACACTGGAGTCTTTGATCTCTCTGTTAGAAATTTAAAGACATCTGATCACTTAAATACATCCTCTGTAGATTGCTGGTGTTTGCTTATAAACCTTCACAAATGTTTGCAACCAAGAGCAATTCTTAGCCTTAAAACTGAAAAGATCTGTTTAACACATGAAAAGACAGAGGCAAAGTGCAGAAAGGACTCCAAGGTCATGGTGTGTAAGGCACAGGGAGCCAGGAGTTAGCTCTAAGGTTTTCTTTCAGTACTGTGTACTGTATCTCTCTCTTCCAGGCCATATACCGGCTGGCATTTGACAAACAAAATATGACCTCTTCATTTCTCTGCCTTGGCATATTTCTGCTTCATTCTAGTCTCCTTCGTTAGGACAGTGTAGTTCAGCACACTGTAGGGATTTGGTGTACATGTGAGGACCTGAGGAGATAACACGTGGGAATCACTCACTCACTGAACTCATGTTTACTGCGCTCTGCTGCTGTGTGCCAGGCATGGTGCTAGGTGTTATATAGTCGCGAACCCCCAAAGATCCCAACTTCCGGGAAGACGACGACAAACCGATGAATAAACTTCTAATGCCAGGCGAGCCGAAATGGTATGCAGACAAACACTGCAAATAGAGCAGGGGTGATAATTTGGGGTAGAGCGCTGGAGAAGGCTTTCTGTGGAGGTGACGGTGGAGACCTGGATGGAGGAAATTAAACCCTGAGGATTTCTGGGTTTCCTTTCTCAGAGCCTTGCCAGTGTTATCAACAAGCAGTGCATTTTTCACCGGGCTGAAACAAAAGGACCTAGGTTGGGGGTCTTGCTCCACCTTCTGCATAAACTCACCCTTGACAATAACAGTGGCTTTCAGACCAGACAAAAGTCGGTTTCATTCAGACTGAAAGTTAATAGGAAGCCTTTACTGTCTCCAAACTGTTTCATCAGTGAAAACACTGGTAACAGACAAGCAAGGTGACTGTGCCTATTGAAAACATGGCAAGCAGAATTTACAAGTAACCACCTTGGAGGAAACACTCCCAGCGGCTCTTATTTAGTACTGTACTGAGAAGTGCTGCTCTATTTGTAGCTGGGCGTATTTTGCCTCGACTAATGTGAAGCTCTCCTTTAATGATTATCCCAAATAAGGTCAACCTGGGCGGATGCATTCACCTGCAATACTCTCTGTATCTTAGTGATAGGCTAGTTTGTGGTCTGATTGAAATCAGTAATTGCACATTTGTCAGGCAGATACTGTTAGCTGAAGTGTTCCCTGAGGAAGCCCTAGCAGAATGAAGGAGGGAAAAGGAAATCTGACTCAGGTATTCATGGTTAATTTCACAGATCCACAGGGGAAAGTGGTAACCTTTGAAGTCTTCTGCAAATCTCCATACCCTAAGGCCAGGCCAGTTCTGTGTTGGAACTTCTGTGGAATCATCTTGAAAACTGGAATCCATTTGGCTGATAGTTTATTTGAATTACAAACTGTTGTCTGAATCAGTGTCTCCAACCTATTCTAACAGCAGACCCACAACTTTTTGGTCTCTGCCACTTTAAAAAAGTAAAAAATAATTCCATTTCTCCGCTGCCTTGCTTTGCAGCAAAGAGAACAGAATCTGACCACAGAGCTCTTTACTTGACTGATCTATTTTTGGCAGCTTGCTTGTGTATTTTAAAACCAGTCACAATAGGCTATTGTTCCCTTGTATACTGCAGAAATATATGTGTTGCAAGTCACTCCCAAGGAATACTGATGGTACAGGATTTTTTAAAAAGTAGACTATCAAAGACATTGGTGGTCATTTTAAGTAGCTTTTATTGGATAGCACTTTAGAAACTGATGAAGTTTTAAGCACTGTGCGACCCCTTTCCTTCTCTGGGTGTCCCCTCACCTGGTGACGAGCCTGTCCGAAGCTCAGATTGGTAATTCAGAAGACATCGGACCTCTGCCTGTTACTAATCTATCCTTTCTTGCTGGGCTTGCTTTGAGGTCCTGGTTTTGGTTTCTCTCGGTCTTTTCTGCAGACAAGTGAGCCAAGCTCCACTTTCTCTTAGTGCACCTATAAATAGCTCAGAAGCAAGATTAGCCTGACCGAGTGCAGGGCATTTTCCTGTGTCTGAATAGCGATATTCACTCAGCCTGTTTGTGAAAACCCTTATGAGCCTCCGCCAGGACGTACATCGAGTGACCCATCTCCTTTACTTCTGCTGTTATTTACGGGTGAAAAGAAATCTCCTGCCCTAAGCAGCAGCAGTCGCTCCTAAAAGCGAGGAAGTCTTGAGGGGAGAATTCATATGTTAATGAGCCCCTGCTAGTAAGAACTCCGCTCCGCGGCGGCCGTTTGCCGGCTCCGCAGCGGGCGGGGTGGGAGGGACTGAAGCGGTCGCTTCGCACCTTCTCCCAGCGCCTGCACCTGCGGAAGGGGTTCGCGTTCCACCTCCCCTAGCCTCGGGCCTCGGGGTGGCGCGGGCCGGCGGAGGGCGGTGCTCGCGCTCCCACCGGCCGGGCGGCGGGAGGCTTTTCCGGGAAGAGCGTGCTCGCGGGACACTGTGGCCACCTGCCAGGGGCCCGGCCGGCGGTGACAGTTCCTGGAAAGCAGGCAGCGGCGAGGTCTGGCCCTGGCTCGGCGGGCGCCTCCTGCGGCCGGGATCGCGCGGCTCTCGGCGAGGGTGGGTCCGTAGGAAGCGAAACGGTTACTTTTTCTTTTTTCCCCTGCGGGCTCTGGTTACTTCTGAAGCTCGGCGGCTCGCGGCGCGGCGCGGAGCGGAGACGGGCTTTTCCGTCCGCCCCAAGGGCCGCGGAGAGGCGAGGACTCCAGTGGCCTGGACGAGGGACCGGAGCGCAGGCAGCAGAGTGCGCTGCACCGGAGGGACGCGGGGACACAGGGCGCCGGCCCCGGAGACCCGGCCGGGTGAGCATCGCTGCGGCGCCCGAGAGGGACCCGGCCGGGAGCTCTCCCCGCGGGCTACCCCTGCCTGCCGGCGGGACCCTGGGCTCCGCCGTCCCGCCCGCCCCGCCGGGGCCCCTCCGGAAGCGGGTGGGCGAGGGTGACCGCGGGGCGCCCCGGGTACGTCTGGCGCGCCCCGAGGCCGCGCTCCCGGGTGCAGGCCGCACTAGGCCCCGAGCCGCAGGTGGGAGCAGGGGTGGCAGGGACGGACTCGGCGACGCTGCTGCGCCGGGAGGCGGCACGAGGCTCCCTGCAGGAGGTGGCGAGGGCTGTGTGGAGGCGACCTCGCTCCCGGCCACGGCCGCTCGGCTCGGCCTCGGTTCCGACCCGCAGCTCGGGCGCCCTCTCGCGGCCGCGCGCGGTGCGGGGTCCCGGGGCGAAGACACGGGCCGGGGGGACCCGGACGCCGCTCGCAGCTGTGTGAGAGGCGGCCTGTGAGTTTCTCCGGGAAGGGCGACTCTTCCCCCTCGCTCTTCTCCGGTCCCGGTTTTAAAAGCTTGGCTGTTCACGTTCCTGTGCGTCCGTCTAAACCCGGCTATGTGTGGCATTTGTTTTTACAACCAGAGTCTTGTGACTTCTCAAACACTTTATTGAAGTGTTTTCTCTGGAAACTGGTTTCAAATGAGCCCTGTGCGTTTCACAAAGAGGAGTCTTATTCAGGAGCCAACAGGTGACGGGGTGAAACCCGAGTCTGTGTGTACGTTAGAGTCAAGTCTGGCTGCCGTTTCCTTGGGCTGCGGTTGAAAATAGAAAGTTAAAAAAAAAAATCACTGAGAGACTGACGGGGACGCAGTTTGGAGAAAATACCTGCGCCTCGCTTGGTGGGCAGAGGGGCCCTCGCCCGGCGGCGGCGGCGGCGGCGGCAGCGGCGGCAGCGGCGGCGCGCGTCCAGAGCTTGTCTTTCCGCACCAGATAACCTGACCCCAAGAGCGTCCCTCCGGTAGGGGACCCGCTTTGTTATCGTGTTTCCTCCTTTTGTTAAGCAGCCTGTCTTACTGTCGTGGAATGTATTTGTGCCTGAAACTAGAATGCTTTGAAAGAGCTCGCCATTTCCTCTCGGAAAAATGGACGGTTTTTGGCAAATGTATGGTACACGACTCTGACAGCCCCACTCAGCTGTGGAAAAATGTGCGAGTTGGATGGAGGTTTCCCTGGAAAATACAGTACAGGAATCCCAAAGGCACATGATCTAGTGCCAGTGATCCCTGGAGTGAAGGACTTTTTCATGGGCAGCATTTTCACTATCGGTGAAATTGAATTGGCCTTGTTGGCAGTGACTTGTCTCTCAGAGGACAGATGTTATTCTTTGGGTGCGTGAAACCTTTAAAGAAACCACAGCATATGTCTTTGCACGGTTCAGATCTTGGTTGCAATAGTTTCAATAGCTCTGGACTTATTACTAAGCTAAGGACATCATAAACAAGGAAATGTGTATATCCGTAGAGGTTGTACAGTTTGTGTATCCAAAAGAAGGGAAATGTTACAGATTTCTGTACTGTCACATATGTCTGTCATTTTATTTACCTGCATGTTTAACCTGGAAGAATTGGAATCATTTTTGAATGGAGAACCTGTGGTCTCCATCTTCTATGTACTAAGGCCTTGTTAACAAGCAGTTTAACAAAGAAGTTGTTAAACAGTTTGTGGCCCACAGGATGCCCTTAGCAGCAGGGGACACCTAGGGATGTCAGCAGCACTGACTTCACAAATCAGCATCTGTGCTGGTTTCGGTGATCAAAGGACTTCTAGCTTCCCCGAGCATGTTCACACAAAAAATACGTTTTCATAGGACTCCTACAGTGCCATGGTAGTCTTCACATAGAACTAGAGCAAATTTCAGTGAGGCAAGAATTGGTAACCTTGAGATATCACCTTAGACATCTTACTCAATGGCAGGCACTGAAAATTGTTTTCTTTTGTATTTACGATTTTGACTTGGTGACTTGGCGCAAGAAAATGAAAATAATAGGATCCATACCAGAACTGACTGATACAGTTATGTCTTCAGTATGTCTGACTGCATTCTCTTGAACTCCCTCAAATATTCGCTCCCTATCTGAGTTGCCCTGTAATCTTTATGTAGTGATATGCCATCTTTCAGTCTCCTAATCCTCACAACTATATCCCTGACTCAGTTTCGCCATCCCCTGTCCCTTATAGTACTGTCCCTTCCTCAGCCACCGTGTTCAGGCTTCATTAGGGACACTGGGTGAATTGGCCCCTCCTGGGCCCTTTTTCTTTTTCCTACCATGTTAATCTTTTTAAAGACCAGAATTATCTGGCATCTCCTACTCATGTGCCTTTCTTTTGTCATTTCATGTTGCCTGTGATATTAAGGCCTAAGTCTCCTGCTTGACAGGTATAATCCTTGACAATGAGGTACTGTTGCCATCTATTGTTACTTCTGTGGAAAAATTTGTTTTCTAGTGAAACCGTCTGCTCTTCACCACCCCCGCTCCCGCCCCACCCCCACCCTTTCTTCATACACTGTGCTGACTTACTGAGCTCTCTAGGAAAAACCAGTAAAGGCTCAGTTAATGTGTATGTTAAGGTCAGTCGAAATAATAGTCCTTAGCTACTCGTATGCAGCGTACAGCCCAACAGAAAATAAAGCAATCCCCAAATAACCAAAACAGCGTAGCAAAATAATCCAGCTGCTTTTTGGTTTAAATAACACCTTGTCATATAGAATGCTGTCTTATTTCACCAGTAACTCTGGTGCTTATAGAAGGAATGTTTTAAGCCCTCATCCACAGTGTAATCACTCTATGTACTTCTGGATAATTTTTTTCAAAGATTAGTTGTCTAATTTAAAGAATATTCGAAAGAACAAATTAAAAACGTTTGGTGGTGGATGGTTGTGGGCAAAAAGGAAAGGCCACTTCCTAAAAGGCAAACAGGAATCAAAACACAAAAGCAAGGAGGGAAGAAAACCTACAGAAAATTTGCTCTTCATGGCAGTTTTGAGTCGAGCTACGGGATTCTGGACAACAGCGCCACTTTACGAAGCAGCCCTAAACTCCCCTCCTATTCCAGATGAGGAACCAGGTTCTCAGGTCACATGTGCCGGATTAGAACTTCTGTTTCCTGAATCCTAAAGCCGTTGCTCTTTCCACTTGCTCAAAAATGAAAACAAGTGATCAGCCAAAGGCTACATCGCACATAACTGACACATGAGGTCCTTAAAGCATGGAAATATGTAGTGGAATTCAGAAACATTCTTGTCACAGTGGCTACCCTTTTTTTTTTTTAACATCCTGGGTTTTTTTGGTACCGGGGATCAAACTCAGGACCTTGCGCTTGTAAGGCAGGCACCGGAACCACTGAGCTGAATCCCCGGCCCAACACCCTGGTTTTTAATGGAATAAATGTCATTTGCCTTTTTGATATTGCCCAGAACCCATCAATAATGACTTTTAAATATGAAGATAAATGAGGCCATACTGTTAAGTAGGGGAACAGGTGCCCCTCACAAGCAAGCACACACGAGGTGTTTAGTCTGCTCAAGCGGTGCCTGCTGGCAAGTCCTGCCGTGCTCCATGGACATCACACACACTGTGTGTGAGGTGGGCAGCTAGAAACGATGGCCAGTAGTTTGGCAAAATCCTTTCCCTTTCAGGAGACTCGGCCCTTCCCAAGCTCAAAAAGATGGAACCCGGGTGTCACCATGTGGTCCACATTTGTTCTTAACATGTTCCTATTCTGAATGTCACTGGTCAGCTTCAAGAAAACCTGTCTAGTCACAGTGCAAAGTAACAGCTGCAGTCATAACTGCACTAGTAACTCCGTTTCTTTATATACATGTCATTTTTTAAAATTTAAAACTCTTCTGTATTTTTAAACAATCTCAGGAAGGAAGACAGTTGCTACTTTTAAAGAACGAGGTCCCCCGATGTTTAGTAAACTGTGAAAGCACAAAGCCCGCTGAATGCTCAGAGCCCCAGTTCCTTTCTGTGCCTCCCTCTTCTCCCTGGGTCAGATGTTCTCTTGACAATTATACGATGACTGAGAAGCCGCATCTGCAAGCTGTTTGTGTGTGAGTCTTTTTAAATGCTGTGTTCAGGGAAGAGGGCAAAGAAAGGACGAGAGAGAAATGAAGCAGACCATTTTCTATGGCATGGCTTCCGAGGAATACCCTCATGAAAATCCTTTCTAAGAAACAGGTATCCCCACTCTACTAGCTTTAGGTTTATGTATCACATCCTGGCTATGACCTTTGCTTCTGTTATTCATTTCTTTACTAGGTGCATTTAGTCCTTGGAGGTGTCTGCAGAGAACTCAGCCTGCTTGAATTAAATTCAAATCCATGTCCTCTGTGCTGGATCTCAGTGCTGTCCTGCTGATGTACAGGCCAGTAAAGGTGTTACTTCCTCTGCACATTTCCCAAGTGGCCAGACTCTGCTTAGAACCTGAGCAAACCCATTCCTAAACACGGCTTTCTTTTCCTCCTTATTGAGATTTACTTACATGCACAAGTATAAAGAGACATCAGAGGGGTAGGACTCCTATTTGTTTATTTCCAAACCTAGTGCTGGGTTGGTTCATGCATCCTTGTCATTCATTTGTGATCAGGGTAATTCCATTTATTATAGCACCCCAAGACCTAGACAGTAAGCCTGCCTTAGAGAAGCCGCAGAATTCTGACGGTTCATCTGTTTTGGCTTGTTGCTCTGTTTCCAGCTTCTGATACGCCTTGCACATAGGTATCGCTGCGGGTAGGAAGGTTGGTGCTGGGGATCAAACCTAGGGCTCGAAGGCTAAGCAGAAACTCTGATACCAAGCCACACCCCCAGCCTGTGCACATAGCTCGTTTTTAATTAAATGTTTTTAAAAGAACATGTTTAACTGTGGTTGTGAGAGAATGTAAAAAGTACTCTCAAACGGTAGGACGGGGTGGGGAGGATGATGATGGTAAAGCAGAAGGGCAAATGTGAATAACCAATGAGTCTAGGGAAAGGGTGTATGAGAGTTCATTTCCTACTGCAACTTTTCTGAAATCTGAAATTAATCAAATTTAAAATTCCAAAGAAGCAAACTGCAGGGCTGAAGGTAGCGCCATGATTGTCCATCTAAGAGTCACTCTGCAGAAGAACAACCCCAGCTTTGAATAATTCTATTTCCAGTATAACTCAGCCCGATTTGTAAACCTGATTTCTGCTATTTAACTTCATCTACCTGAAAAGATGACAGCGGAAAATGAAGTTAATGGGCTTTTTCCATTTCATCCACTTCTCCCATGGCCCCCTGTCTTGGCCTACAGTAAGGTGGTATTTTGGCAGAGCAAGTACAAGAGGCTCCGGTGGCATCAGAAAGACCTCCATCACAACCAGAGCATGGTCATGGCCAGGGCACCCTTTGATCTGTGTTGTCTCGGTGAACACCACAGAGTAACGTAAATGCCTGAGCGACACATGTGAAACTTAACCGGGACCGTGCTCTTAACTTTTCATTTTTAACTTTCTACAAGCAAAAGAGCCATGCTCAGGGCCGGGGATTTACCTCAGTGGTTTCGCTGCCTGCTTCGCAAGCACAAGGACCCAAGTTCAATCCCCAGTACCAAAAAAAAAAAAAGCCATGCTCAGAGCAGCCAGCTGCTGTCATCTAGCACCACACAAGGCATGTTATAGCCAAGAATAGACTCTCTAGGTCTGCTGGCAAGAACAGCTAATCTTAACATAAGGAAAATTCAAGTGCATGTTTTTGTGGCACCAGGTAAAGAAGCTTGGGTGACATAGTAGCTCTTACCACAGACCTGGTCCAGGTGGAGCCCATGCTGTGTAACTTGTTTTTAATGCTTGATTTTCAGTCCGCTTTCCTAATATAAAGGAAAAATAAGGCTTTCTCTAGTGAGCAGGTTCTAACCAGTGAACTCGTGAGGCCATTGAGATTTTAGTCCTTCTTGAAGGCATGTTTTCCTCTGCCTTCTGTGGGTGGATGGCTGCCCCAATCTGCAGCTGGGTTGTACAAAGAAACGGAATTGGCTTGATCTGCTGCTGCCCCTAGGAGGCACTGTAGGGTCAAAGAGGGTTGTGATCCCTGGGATCACAAATTTCCCAGTCCTGAGGCCAGTGCTTATGTTAACCTACTGGCCCTGGACAACCAACCCTGAGGCAGATCACTGTGGGGCTCAGTCCTTTATCTGTTAAGTGAGATACCACCTACATTGGGTTGCTGCCTGTGGTGTGTGGGTCCTTAATAGTACCCACTATTAAGACTCCGGAGCTGGCAGAATACTATGAATGAAAACTGAACACCAGCTTATAATGAAAACGTTTCTGTCACTCATGCTCCTAAGGCTGTACTCTCTGGTCAGTGAGTGACTGTCTTCACTGTACTTAACTCAGAGGAGCAAGTGGATATTTGAGGGTCACGGGTGTGCGGTACGGCCAGCACTGCGTCCATGGCAGCATTTAGTGCTGGTGTTGACTTACCGCCACCAGGGCGGCTGTTTACCCCACATTTTCTACAGAGGCATATCAAGGAATACAGCTGTCAAATTCAGATCTCTGGCAGTTTTTGTGCTAACTTGGAAAATCTATGGTTTGTCATAATTTGTGTTGTTTTCTTTTGTTGCATCCTATGGTTACATTAAACTTTCAGGTTCTGTTTACTAGCTTTTTGTAAGCCTGCAGAGTACATAATGGAGTATCTCCCCCCAGCCAGATTAGGCAAGGAATAAATGTTCAGGTTTCATGAATCAGGTTAAATTGCCCTAAAGACACCAGTTTTGGTGGCGGCTTAGTTCCTAATTTAAAGTGTTAGCCTCTGGTTCACATGTGGGGGTTGTTTTTTCAAAACAAAGGGGAAAGATTTGGACCCAAGACATTTTCTGACTTTCATTAACACATCCTTTTTTATTGAGGAGCTAGAGGAATGTGCCTATGTTTAGAAAGCCTAAGACATGAATGAATTGCACCTGTGTGAAACTTGTTTAAAAGGTCACAACCTCTGCATGGTAGTGTAGGAAATGAGGTCGTCTTTATTTTGTTGAGGGGGAAAGTTAAATTTGTTTGAATAATATGTGTGGCATTGCTCCTGCTGTTAGTAAAGATTGCAGCCATGAGATGCTTGGCCTACTATTGTTCCTTTGATTTATAAAGGAAAAACTATACATTTTGAAATCATGTCAGTAGGTGACATTAACAGTGAGTTGGCATTGAGATAGTTGTTGGAAAATGACTTCATCTCGGGCTGACGTAGTTTCATTTTTCTTGCCTTTTTCCTTTGTGTTTAAGCAAATGAGACCATTTAATAAGGCAGAAGAATTTAGGGGAAGTTTGACTCTGCTTTTAGCTGTGTAACCCTGGAAAGTACTTAACCTTTCTGACCCGTCTTTCCTCTAAAATGATTGAGTTGGACTAGTTATAATTTTCTCTCTTTACATCACTGGTGGGGGTGCAGATATAAAAAGTTGCACCTGATTCTAAAAGTTGTTATTTTTCCCCTTAGTTCTTTTGGGTGAGGGATGATTTTTGAGACTCAGAAGACACTTCAAAGACAATCCAGGTGACAACAAAGCTGCTGGGTCCTAAGATAGGGAATGCTGTCTAGACACCTTGCTTGCTCCTCATCTAAGGCTGCTTTTCATTCAGAGGATCCACTCCTTGGCCTAGTCGTGGGTTACCCTGTGGCATTTCACACACAGTAGGTACTACATAACTTTTCAATAAATGCTGGCTTATAATGCAATTAAACCCTAATCATCACCAGGCTGGATTTTATTTTAACCTAATGCTGTATTCAGTTACTGTTGAAGGAACTCACTGATGAATGTCTGGCTGACTTCAGCCCTTCGTAAAAACTTGAGGATTTAATGTACTGTATAAGGAGTTAACTGTGCTGTTGTGGCATATAAAACAGGTGTCATGATTAGAAGTCAGAAACTTAAGCAGCATGGCTCAGGGGACCCATTCCCAGCAAGCGGCGCTGCCTCAGTAGAAAACTTGCTTAGGAAAGATGGGGAGCTGAGTGAGGTTTCTGCGGCCGTTTTTCATGGCACATGACAGTGAGCAGGGCAGATGGCCCAGTACCTACACTTCTTCCTACAGCTCCTGTGAATTCATAGCTTTCACTTATAGGCAAGTTAGGAAGGCAGCAAAGCAATTTTCCTGAGTACTTCTCCACTGAGTTGTATGTGTAGAGAGGTCCCTTTTAAAGGCAACTGAAGTAAATGAGCTTTGATGGCATTTTTTGAAGAACTGAACTGGTAAACGGCCATTTCCAAATTGGAGATAGCCCTGGAGATTGGAAGGTGGTGACACAGTAAACTACTTTCTCTGGGCCCTGCTGAGTGCAAACAAGCATCCAATAAAAGCCCTTGGAAGACACAAAGAATTCTTTGTTGGTTAACTCTTGTTTTCTCTTGTATTGTCCATAGCAGCCTTGACTGGATGTCCTGCAACTGAGAAACCCGGTTTTTAACCCATTAGTATGCCTTTGGAGATGGAGCCCAAAATGAGCAAACTGGCCTTTGGATGTCAGAGAAGTTCCACATCTGATGATGATTCTGGCTGTGCACTGGAGGAGTACGCCTGGGTCCCCCCAGGCCTCAGACCCGAGCAGGTGAGGCCACATCAAGCCATTGTTTTTTTTCAGTGATCTATGACTTCAGAACATTGTTTTAAAAATACATAGACCAGATGGGTGTAGTAGCACACACCTATAATCCCAGCACTTGGAAGGCTGAGGCAGGAGGACCACCACAATTTCAAGGCCAGCCTAAACTACACAGTGAGAACTTACCTCAAAAAACAAAACCACCAGGACATAACCAAAAACCTACATAGAATAGCACTGCAACACTGGCATACTACCCTCCTTGGTCCTCGTGACTCTTGGGGTAGCTTTGAATTTTTATTTTAAGGTCCTACTTAGTGTCTCAGTGGTGGGGTCTCCGCTCTCATGACAGATGAAATCCAGCATAGTGCATGTGCATTGTACCAAGTCACCCATCAGAGAGTGAGTGAAATTTACCTTAAAACTTCAGTGCCAACAAAAAGGTCTTCAAACTTTAGTTTCCAGGCCAGTTCTCAGGAGTGCTTTTGCCTTGGAAGAGAGATTCAGAGCTGTAAGAATCCAGAGGTGTATGGCCTAGAGTTTAACCTTTGATAACTAAAGCAAAGTCTATCCCTATACAATGGGAAAACTTCAGAGTTTAATAATCTATATAAGCCTATTTTTATTTTCCTGATGTCCTTATAATGAATTTGTTGAAAATTGCTGGCAATAGCTATTATTATAAGGCAAAAGCATATTTTGAAAGAAAAGATTGGGTGTGCAGCTGCTTCTGAGCTATGGCTGTTTCCTGTGGGGTGGGAACCGAGGACAAGGTGATCTTCACCCAGAATCTCACACAGTATGTGCACACATAGGTGGTGTTCAGTGTTTGTGACTGTAAAAAGCTTAGAGCCAACGTGGTGGGGGAAAGGGGAGTAGTGGCATTATTCTGAAAAACTACTTATTAGAGCCCTTTCTCATATCAGTCTGGGTAGGTCAGTCATGTGGCACTGATACTGAAGCAGACAGGTCCAAATAAATTCCTTCATCCATCCTTTTTTCCTGGAATCACTTTCATTCCTTCTCATCATTATAGCATGTAACCTTTGAAAACAAAAATTAAGTTCTTCCAAATAAACTAAGTACAGTTCAACATGGCCCCTCTCTAGTTTCCTTGGGAAAACTGACTCCACATATTGGAAAATAGCACCCATGGAAGCCAAGAAAGCCGATGCGTGAGATAACCTGATTGGGGAAGAGTCTAAAATGTTTAACAAAACAGCTTTTGTCTCTGTAACCTGTAAAATTCCGAGAGCAAGTAAATGTATTTATGTGGCTGGATTCTGGAGTGTCATAGAGCCTGTGTGGTAACTGCACAACTCGCCTGGATTTGGGCTCATCCCTTGGCTGACCCTTGGAAGACCTGCTGAGGAACAGTAACATTAAATGTGCATATTTTATGGCACATAATTTATGATGTCCCTAATTGTCACTACAAATTGCATTCCTGAGGAGCACTTTAGCAGCTGGATGCTGGTTTTCTGCAGGTCTGAAGTTCTGCTGAGCTGGCTCAGCTGGTCTTCTCATTAGCTCCTAGTGGCCAAAACCCATACCAAGGGGAAGGCAAAGACTGAGTGAGCTAAGAGGTTCGGGTTCTGTGTACTGGTGTCATTCTCTCTGTCCTTTATGCAGATCCAGCTCTACTTTGCATGCTTGCCAGAGGAAAAGGTTCCTTATGTTAACAGCCCTGGAGAGAAACATCGGATTAAACAGCTTTTATACCAGTTGCCACCACATGATAATGAGGTAAAATAATGGGAAGAAGGTGGATTAGAAAGAAGCAAGTCCTGATAAGCATTAAGATGCTTCTCATAAACCCCAGCTCCTTGCTCACCAGGCCCTTCTGGTCTTTCTTCACTGAAAATGTGGCCTGAGAATACAGCTTTCCATTCTTGAAGAGAAAGGGCATCAGCACAATAAATTGAACACACATTGGTTTTTATAGTGTTTGCAGCCACCCACCGGTTACCAGGGCCCCACAGATTCCTGAGCACCTCCTCCTGCCGTACTGTGGAAGTTTAGCCCAAAGTAGAGTTGAGTGTGTTGTAGAATATGGGATCAAAGTGTCAATTAAAAAGTTTAAATCTTGTTGAGAAAGGTTAATGTCTTAGTTTTTTTCAGTGTTTCTTTCTGAGAAAGGTTTAAACATTTCATATTTTAAAAAATAAAAACAAGGCTATTTCTTCAGATTACACTACCCCTTTGCTACAGAGGCTGCAAGATTTTGGTACAGTATCACTGTTGAAACTGGGGACTCATGAGGCTGGCAGCTAAATTTGCTCTTACCTCCTGAACTCTCTGGAAGACTGTACTCCAGCATGGGGCTTTTTTTCTGTGCAGGTGCGGTACTGCCAATCTTTGAGTGAAGAGGAGAAAAAAGAACTGCAGGTGTTCAGTGCTCAGCGAAAGAAGGAAGCACTTGGAAGAGGAACGATTAAACTTTTGTCCAGGGCAGTGGTGCACGCCGTGTGTGAGCAGGTAGGGGTGACATGAGTGGAAATAAGGGCGGGGGTAGGAGATAGCTGACACAGGCATGCATCAAGACAGCTGAGCTTCTTACTTTACAGTGATTCATATCCGTAACTGGCTGTGCCACCGTGTGATGGTGGGATCACTCTGCCTGTATGTAAACACCAGGAGAAAGCGTGCAGTTAGGGTACACCTAGTATTTAAAAAGTACAGAAACATGATGAGGACATCCAGGTCCTTACTGCAAGATCTCTGAGTGGGAAAGGTATCCAGCAGGTGGCTGGCTCAGGAAAGCCACTATTCGTGTGGGCTGGATGAAACTGTACTTTCTAGTGTAGTTGTCCACTGGAGAGTGTTCTCTGCGGTTGAGAATCACAATAATGCAGTATTAAGAGCCATCTAATCACTAACAGGAGGAGCCAGAAATAAAGAGCTTTCCTGCCAAATTTAGGACTTATGGTAAAGTTGGAAAGGCTGAGAATCCAGTCTTTAAAAAAGGATGATTTAACAAATCAAATCTTTTTATAGTGCGGACTGAAGATAAATGGAGGAGAGGTCTCGGTGTTTGCCTCCCGGGCAGGCCCTGGAGTGTGCTGGCATCCATCCTGCTTTGTCTGCTTCACGTGTAACGAGCTGCTGGTCGACCTCATCTATTTTTATCAGGATGGAAAAATTCACTGTGGCAGGCACCATGCAGAACTGCTCAAGCCACGGTGCTCAGCATGTGACGAGGTAAAAAAGTTCATCCTTAATGCTGGAAAAATAAGTTGAGAGTAAGCCAATATTCCACTATTCACATCTAAGCAAATATGTGTCTCTCCAGGTTTTTATTGTGCATGTATATTTTAAGATAACTTTGTACTTACATATAGTGGAATAATATGCAGTTAATAAGAGAGGCCAGCAGGTGTGTTTCTGTGTTTTCCCAAGTATGGTGTCCTTAATGAGACGTAGGAAAAAAAAACAAGTTACAGAAGAGTATGTAGCAGATGGTCTTTGTATTAAATATGGGGTGGGGGTGGGGGTGGACAGTAGAGAATACATACTTGTATATACTCAGAAAAGGACACATGGCAAGGTTACAGTGGTCATCTCAGGGTGTGTGATGTGAAAGGAAATTTTAAAGTAACTTTAAACTTATAGAAATGTTGAGAAGATACAGAATTCTCCTAGATGTGACATCTTACATATAACCATGATGTATATATCAAAACTAAGACATTTACATTGTGATAAAACCAATGCTAAACTATCGACTTTATATTTCCCCACTTCTGGTACTAGTGAAGGGTACTCTGTGATGTCCTTAATCTCCTTCAATCAGTGACAGTAAATTTTCAGATTTTCTTTTTTTGAGACAATATCTCAGCCTGTATCCCAGGCTGACCTCAAACTTATGATATTAGCACGTTATCATGCCTGGATAAATTTTAACTTTCATAGATTTATTTTTTCAATGATACGCTATTCGAACACTTTCTTGAAATAAAGTCCTTATTCTAGAGATGTTCACCAAGTCAAATGAAACATTACCTATATAAGTGCTGTTTTCACCATTTAACTGTGATAGCTCTACAGACTTTGTTTTGTTCCTGTTAGGAACCAAAGACCACTAAAGTATTTCAATGTTAATGTTCTCTTTGTGAATTATGCCACCAAAGTGTTATCGGACAGCAAATACAGAACCAAATTATTACCTCCAATGTAGACATTTTTTTTCCCACTTTCCCCTTCCACACCCAGTACTGAGGAATGAACCCAGGGCCTTTGCACTGAGTTACATCCCCAGTACTTTATTTTGAGACAGAGTCTCAGTAAGTCACCCAGATTGGCCTCACACTTAGTATCCTCCTGCCTCAGCTTCCCAGAATGCTAGGATTACAGGCATGTGCCACCATACCCACCTTTTTTTTTTTTTTTGCTATCAGGGATCAAACTCAGATCCTTGCGCTTGTGCAGCAGGCGGCGAAACCACTGAGCTAAATCCCCGGCCCCATACCCACCTTTTTAAAAGTTAAGCAAGCATCTATGTATTTTTTTTTTGTACCCTTCTCAGTCTATGCTTGTTTTGTAGCTAGATCAAAGCAGATTTAAGCCTGCAGCCATTAAGAAACAAGGTTAGCCATCTGATTGAAGAGCCAATACCTATCAAAGCTGCCCACAAAACATAAAATTACTTGGCCATTGAAAGAGTTCACATTTATTTTTCTTGCATCCTATGCGTCCATGTTTCCTTTTCCAGATAATTTTTGCTGATGAGTGCACAGAAGCGGAGGGTCGCCACTGGCACATGAAACACTTCTGTTGCCTGGAGTGTGAGACAGTCCTGGGAGGGCAGAGGTACATCATGAAGGACGGCCGTCCCTTCTGCTGTGGCTGCTTTGAGTCTCTCTATGCAGAGTACTGTGAAACCTGCGGGGAGCATATTGGTAAGTCCACAGCCCCGTCACATAGCTGTTAGTCACTCGGGGTTATTCACAGCCTTGTTTTTCTACTTTAAACAACTGAGGTGTAATTTACATGAGGTGAAATGTGTGGATTGTAACTGTTTTAGGTTAATGAGTTTTGATAAAGGATAGAGTTGATTCTTATTATTTGCCCTGGTGAATGCTGCATCCGTGGATACTGAAAGGCTGCTACATGGAGAGATGCAAAATAAGGTGTCCTATGAGCCTCTGTTCACACACACAGCTGGGGCTCAAACCCATGGTCTCACCGTGCTGGTCAAGTGCTCTGCCACTGGCCCATGGCCTCAGCCATACTTGAATCAACACATCTGTACATAACCATGTTTCGTGTGTGTTTTGAGTTAAAGCCACTTTATTTATTATTGATGGATTACACTGAACTAACAGCAACAGCACTATCACGCACGATCAGAAGTTTATCTCAGACGTGTCACAGCCTTGCACCTTGGCAGCACTGGCTAGCACCTCAGCACTATTCATGGGGGCCATGGCAGACAGCAAAATTGTCAGTAAAAAGCACAAAAATGCAAAAATCGTGGCACTGACTAGGCCATGAATGGGACACTTGTTCCTAGTAAGGAAGCTGAAATCAAGGGCAGAGCATTCTGTTTGTCTGGACTCAGCTAGGAATGTGCCTGTCTGCTGACTTCAGTGTTTACCGCTTGCCATGCCTGTGAATGACCAGGCGAGTGTTAGGCTGACTTTGGGGACGCAGATAAATTTCAGTGAGTAGGCATATTCACAAATACAGAACCTATAGAAGAATGAGGATTAATTGTACCCGTGTCGCCCACACTCCTATCAAGGTCATTTCCATCACTGGAGAGTTCCCTTTTGTCCATTTTTCTCCTGTCCTGAAGCTATAACCTGTTTTTCTTTGCTCCTTCCAAACAGGTGTGGACCATGCACAGATGACCTATGATGGGCAGCACTGGCATGCCACAGAAGCATGCTTCTCCTGTGCCCAGTGTAAGGCCTCTTTGCTGGGATGCCCGTTCCTTCCCAAACAAGGTCAGATTTATTGCTCAAAAACCTGTAGCCTCGGAGAAGATATCCACGCCTCCGACTCTTCTGACTCTGCCTTCCAGTCAGCGAGGTCGAGAGACTCTAGAAGAAGCATCCGCATGGGCAAGAGCAGCAGGTCAGCAGATCAGTGCCGGCAGTCTCTTCTCCTGTCCCCTGCTCTGAACTATAAGTTTCCTGGCCTCTCAGGCAATGCCGATGACACCCTGTCTCGGAAGCTGGATGATCTGAGTCTCTCCAGACAAGGAGCCAGTTTTGCCAATGAGGAATTTTGGAAAGGCAGGGTAGAGCACGAAACTCCTGAAGAACCTGAAGAATGGGCTGAGCATGAAGATTATATGACACAGCTCCTCCTCAAGTTTGGTGATAAAAGCCTCTTTCAGCAGCAGCCCAGTGAGATGGATATTAGAGCCAGTGAGCACTGGATATCTGATAACATGGTTAAAAACACCCCAGAATTAAAGCAAAATCACCAGAGCCTTGCAAGTAAAAAATACCAATCTGATATGTACTGGGCTCAGTCACAAGATGGTCTTGGCGATTCCGCTTATGGCAGCCACCCAGGCCCCGCCAGCAGTAGGAGGCTCCAGGAGCTAGATCTGGACCATGGTGCCTCGGGATACAATCATGACCAGACACAGTGGTATGAAGACTCCCTGGAGTGTTTGTCAGACTTGAAACCAGAACAAAGTGTTCGAGATTCTATGGATTCTCTGGCTTTGTCTAATATCACAGGTAAGTCATCTGAGGGTTTATGGGATATTTGAAAAAGGAGCCAAAGTTTACCCAAAAAAATTGTAATTCAGTAGGGGTTATTTAAAACTCTAGGCCAAGAGAAGGGAAGCACTTCGTTTAAATGCCAGACACTACAGCAAAACAAACGTGTGTGCACAGGTGAGGGCATACGTAAAAATGTTTTCAGCAAAGCCTTTTGAGATAGGGATGATCTCTGATTTAAGGAGGAGAAACTGACTTATTTTGGATAAGGGAGTCTGCAACTGGATTGTATCTGAAAGCTTCTGTGCTCTTTGGATTGTGCTGTATGTATTTTAAGGTTTTAAAATTGGCTTGAATACTTAGAAGTTTGTGACTTTTAAAAATATTTTCCTGGGGCTGGAGATTTAGTTCAGTGGTTCCGGCACCTGCCTTGCAAGTGCAAGGTCCTGAGTTCGATCCCCGGTACCAAAAAAAAAAAAATTTTCCTGAATTTCCCTATGGCAAGAGATAGCTCAGAAATATCTGAGCCTTTATATTATAAAAAACAACAGTTTATGTTCTCAAAGCACAGTCATATCAGTTATCTACATTTTACTCTTAAAATAACATTGCACTGTATAGAGTGGCCTATGTAATAGGCCTGCTATGAATCTCCTATTTGCAGTGTCTTTACACACAGAAGTGTTGCCCTTGTGTGGCTAGTTTTATAACCAAACTAATGACACTTGGTCCTCTCATAAAGACTATTACTGTAACACAGCTATGAAAGGCTTCAGTGGCTGCCCACTGCCGAGAATAATGTGTGGGGCACTGCAGTGACAGGGAGGGAGGAGAAAAGCCCCTAGGGGGCTTTAATTAAATATTGAAATTCAAAGTTTTCTTTGAAATGCTTCCATTTGATATCTGGTCTGTAATAATGTCAGAGTGGAATTTTTGATAATCACATTTTGGTTTTGACTCCTGTTCTAGGGGCTTCTGTAGATGCAGAAAGCAAGCCAAGACCATCATTATATTCTCTACAAAACTTTGAGGAGATAGAAGCGGAAGACTGTGAGAAAATGAGCAATATGGGAACTCTGAACTCATCCATGCTGCACAGGAGTGCAGAGTCCCTAAAAAGTCTAAGCTCAGAATTATGCCCAGAGAAAATCATGCCTGAAGAAAAACCAGTACATCTGCCAGTGCTCAGAAGATCCAAGTCTCAGTCCAGGCCCCAGCAGGTCAAGTTTTCAGATGATGTCATTGACAACGGAAGCTATGACAACATTGAAATCCGGCAGCCTCCAATGAGTGAAAGGACTCGGAGACGGGTCTACCATTTTGACGAGAGGGAGCCTAGGTCTCACCACCATCGCCGCAGGAGAAGTAGAAAGTCTCGCTCTGACAATGCCCTGAATCTTGTCACGGAACGAAAATACTCTTCCAAGGACAGACTGAGGCTTTATACCACCGATAACTATGAGAAATTTATACAGAATAAAAGTGCCCAGGAGATGCAAGCATACATTCAGAACAGTGATCTCTACAGCCAGTACGCCCATGCCACATCTGACTATGCACTGCAGAACCCCGGAATGAAAAGGTTTCTGGGGCTCTATGGTGACGATGATGACTCCTGGTGTTCCTCTTCCTCCTCCTCCTCTGACTCGGAAGAAGAAGGATATTTTCTTGGTCAACCAATCCCTCAGCCCAGGCCACAGAGATTTGCCTACTATACAGATGACCTTTCTAGTCCAACTTCTGCATTCCCCACCCCTCAGTTTGGTCAGAGGACAACTAAGTCCAAGAAGAAAAAAGGACACAAAGGCAAAAACTGTATTATTTCTTAACCAAGCAGCTATGGAGAGCATTTGTTTAAGCTTAGCCATTAACCATCAGTATCTTTTTTTCTTTCATAGGAAAGTTGCTACAATAGTTTAAAGTGCTTTCTTTGCCCGTGTAAATGAGAACCCTACTGCTGTTTACAGTGTCAGATTAACATTTGAAAGGTGTGATTTCTCCAGTTTACCCTCCTTGGGTGCCAGGTTAATGTGACATCTTGTGTCTGTGGCAGGTTCACTACAGTTTCATAGAGCGGCTCAGTCTCCAAGAAAGGGATGAGGTGATTGGATGGGGTGTGCATTTTAGCAGACGGAGAGCCCTGGCCACCTTTGTAACGCAATAGTGTTTGTCATTATGTAAGTCAGGTTGGCTCAGGTCTGATCGGTCTGTCTTGTGAGGCATGCACATCGTCATAATGACCTAGCTAACACTGTGCATCCTATCATGTGAGGCCAACTTGTCTCCCTTTGGCCCCCATTAGCCAGGTAAACATTGTATTAGCTCCAGCTCCAGATAGGAAAAAAAAATTGCTATTTATAATGTAGTATTTCATAGACTTAAGTGTATTACTAATTTAACGGTGCAAATATTAATGTACATACTGTACAGTTCAGATTTTAAAGCTGATATTTTTATATCCCTGAATTGCAAGATGTTTGTTACACTGCAGTGCTAGACTTGTTAGGGAACCAGAAACAGCATTTATGGATGAAATGATTGCTTGTGTTTTAGTCAGGGCTTATAAGATTAGATAGTCAAATTTATATTGCCTAGTGATGAAAAGTTAAAATTTTTTTTTTTTATTTTTCAATATTAAAAAAGGCTCTGTATGCATGGTGGGGCTATGTAAATACTCTTAAACTATGGCCCTGTTAATTTTACGAGTGTTATTTATGGGTCAAGCAATGTTAACTGTACACAAATGTAAAAAAAAAAAAAAAAAACCCCACATACCCCTGGAATATATGCTAAAAACAGGTAGCAGCTGACTGGGTGGATGTGTTTTCTCTGGGGGCATGAGGTGGGCTGCCTTTCCCAGCTCAGCTCTAAAGCTACAAGGATCAGCTTGGGGCTGGGGATGTAGCTCAGTGGTTCTGCCACCTGCCTCACAAGTGCAAGGACCCGAGTTTGATACCCGGTACCCTCCCATCCAAAAAACCCCACACAAAATACAAGGATCAGCTTGTTGTGGCAGAAGACTTTGAAGATCAGCTGAAAGGGAAAGATAGAAAGGAATAATCTGTTGGTCTTTAAAAGCAGTTCTCAAAACTAAGTTTTCTGGTTTTTTCTTTTCTTTTTGGGGGGGGGGGGTACCGAGGATCAAACTCGGGACCTTGCGCTTGCGATGGTTTTTTTCTTTTCAAATCTTTAAATCAGAGGATGCTGTGTCACTGAGTATTTCAAGTTCCTATGAGGTTCTAGTTCAAGGGAAAATTGTTGAACTAATGAGCAGATATTTTGATATGTGCCATTCTTGCATATATGTCTCAGTCCTACCTAAAGGTCCTGGAGGCATCTGGGGCCTTTTAGGGAGGTATTTAATAAATGCTTAATAAATAACAAACTACCTTTCTGAATACAAATCTTTGTAAACATATCCAGATAACTTTGTTTGCTCCTGTGCTCAGGCATGACTCACTCTGCATCCTACCATTACAGACCCTCTGAGACCTGTGTGTCCACCCCTCTCCCATAGATGGCAAATAAGCTGGAAGCACTGAGGCCTAGCTTTCCATATTTATCAGAGGGGAAAGCTATCAGGTCTCAAGGAGGACAGATGTAAATCCAGTAGGAAACCAGTGGGCAGACAGGCTGGGTAAAGTAAGGCTTTGTATCTGAGCTAGAAAGATGTTCTTCAGAAAGCACCAATGGGGAGAATGCCCTGTACTTAGAGTAACTGTATTGCCCTTTCCCTGGTCTGGTGCTTTGCAAAATAGATAACCATGAAAACAAAGTGCCAAGCACATGATGAAAATTTCAGAAAGGACAAACACTGAAGCTTCTCCTTTTCCTCCTCATCCCAAGAAGTAACCACAGCTATCCAGTTCTAGTGTATCCTACAGCTGCTCAAAGCATCTGTTTTATAGAAGTGAGCCTCGTAAGAATGGCAGGTGGTGGTGTAGCTCAGTGGTAGAGTATGTACTTAGTATGTGCGCAATCGTAGGTTCAATCCTCAGTACCAAAAAGAGACTTGCTTTGTTTTCTTTATATGTAAACATTCCACCTCATTCTTTCAATGACTGTTCAATAGATGACTTTTGGATACACATCATTATTCATTATTTAACCAGCCTCATTCAAACCTTATCCTACAGAGGCACATGTGTCTGTAAGTTGGTAGCAAAATAATTACTAGAACAAGTCCAATTTTCCTTCAAAGAAAATTCTGATTTATATTACTGCATAATACGTGAGAGAGCTTTCCTACCACAACCTCACATAATATGAGCAGATTTCTTGGTTTTAAACAAATTATTAGAAGACTGCTGTAGTGTGTTGTTTTCAGCAGATGATACTGAGCCTAGAGAAATGTAAGCATAAGCTGCCTGCACTGCCCCCAGTATATTTTCAAAAGACAAATTTTTTTGGTAAATCTGGCAACAGTCACCTTAGTGGTTTTCTTCATTTCCTCATATAAAGGTCACATAGCTTACCAAAGGCCTGAGGAAATACAGAAATACTACAATGATGTCTACGGCCATACCACCCTGAACGCGCGATCTTGTCTGATCTTGGAAGCTAAGCAGCGTCGGGCCTGGTTAGTACTTGGATGGGAGAAATACTACAATGATAATGTAACCTTCATGCTTTTAAGTCCTAGCTCTTAGCAATAAAAGACTACAAAGGGGAAAAAAGAAATGACTGTCTTACAGTTCTGTAAAGAAAATAAAAGCATGTAGTTCCTAAAAGGTGTGAACAGATCTAGTTAACAAGTGTTATAAAGTATCTTGGTCAGTCACCAAATTCCAAAATTTTGTCTAAGATAATTATAAAATGTTCCAACATACTTATCATACAGGAGGTGAAGCAGAACTTTAGGGATTCGTTTTCCTCACCATAGAGCAACCCCTGCAGAACACTGCCTGAGGCCCTGGAAGGTGCTGGTAGAAATGTAAACACTTTCAGCTCTGGTGAAAAGAAAATGGTTCATTTTACAGATGCATTTGCTACTCTCTATACGCCACTTTAGTTCCAGAGTTCAATCTAAAGTACCAGAAATGAAAGGAGGTATTTGCTATCCAACCTTATTGCTTTGAAAATAAAGCATGGACTTAAAATAAGAGTAAAACTGGACCCAAGACCCAAGATGGGTAGATCTCCAGATGTAGACTAGACTACTGCTAATCAAGGGAAGCCAAGAACCTGAGCTTCTGAGACATCTCCCAGCTTTCAAGTGCGACATTAAATCTAAATGTATCTGAAACACTGCTGAACAAAATAAGCCTGCTATCAGCCAGTCTCCATACTCTGGGCTTTGTCAAGAGTCTGAGCAGAGTCCTCTAGCCTTAGAGCTGTGTAAGGGAGGCACAACTAACTACTGTTTATAGAAATACTTACAACCTTTTTATGAATGCAGAAAGAAGAAAAATTACTGGGATCTAAAACGAAAAATTTCACTAAGAGCTTCGGTGCTAGTCACAATTAGGATAAAAATCCTTTCTAATGAGAAAATCACTAATTATATAGTGAGATTAGCCATTCATGGGAACTATCAGAAGGCGTGTTCCTGTAGAGTCACTTGGGTTTTCTGTAAACTCTCAAACACATAAGAAAGGTTTCCAGGCAAACTGAGGACAGACAAGCAGGAGTAACTGAATTTTCTACCACTAAGCTTGTATTTTGCCAAGATTATGGAATTACAGACCTCACTGGAGGAATAAAATTTAAAGGTGACTTTCAAAATGGTTATGGAAGTAAACATGGAAGAAAATACATTGGAGCCAGGGATTTAGCTCACTGGTTCCACCACCTGCTTTGCAAGCACAAGGTCCCTAGTTCGATCCCCAGTACCAAAAAAAAAAAGAGAAAATACATTGGAGATTATATATATCTACACACACAAACACACACACACACACAAACATACACACCCCGACTTGGAGGATTACTGCCTGTTTATTCCTTTTGAACAGATCCAACTAACTGGTCAAATATTCCCATTTTAGGATCAGTTTTAGCCACAACTTTTCTTTTGGCAAAGGGAAATTTTGCATCTCTGTTGTTTTATGTGTATAAGGTACTGTTACACCAACTTTAGAAGTAACTTGCAACCTATTCTCTGGAATCATTTGATTCCAGACAATGTAAACAGTACTATTACAAATACAAAAGTGGTTGTTTTAATGCTAGTAAGTATAGCATTGCAAGATAACTGAACCATTCATACAACTGACACTGAAAGATGATTACTATTCTAATATAAATGCACTCACCACAAAGTTGATTTGCAGAGTGATGCTGAACACACCAGACTGCGATTCAGGACATGTGCGTTAGGAGATCCAGCTCTCATTAGCTCATGCAGGTTAAGGCTGTGATAGGTTCCACTGTAGTGTGCAAGACCATCTCACTGGCTTCCTTCCAGCTTCATCGTTCTGTGGAGACTGAACTGCATCTATTAGGTCAGACAATAGAAGAGTCTTCTTGCTTAGCATAAAATGTTTTCCCTCTTCTGGATTACTGATCAACATACCTGCCTGGCACAGTATGTAAAAGATGCCCACCCTCCTCCTCCCTCTTTCCCTTAGCACACAGACTGTGGCTTAAGTGAGTTGGGAACTTTAAAGTGGGTTGTTTTTAAATTTTTTTAAAACAGCATTGTTACTTGAGAATCTCAGTAGCCAAAAGGTTAAATAATGAAGTAGCAATTTCCAGATGGTTATGTCCCTATCAGTGTATGTATATGCTCCAGGTTGGCCTTTTCTTCACTAACTGGTACTTAGGAAACAGCATAGAATATCTGGAGGGCTATTTTCTCCCATGTTGTTTCTCCCCAGTTCCCAAAGAGAAAAAGATTTTTTTTTTCCCTCCTCCATTGTAGAGACCTGCTACTGGAAGGCATCTTAAGTCTTGACTCTCTAACATGGTGTAAGCAATGCTAAAAAGGTAAAACTGTGTTTAATTAATCTCGGTTCCTAGTACAGAAGAGTTCGATAACCGTGTTCATGCTACTGAAATGGGTCTTCTCAAAATCTATGCTAAATCCTGGTGCAGCAGCTAGAGACTGACAGAGAATGAGTCCCAATCTGCACTGAGGCTGCAGGAGCTTAACTGTCCACTCCTTGCGTCCACCAGCTGGCTACCTCTTATGACTGTGGAGGGTGTTCCTAGAGTAGCTCTATCGCTAACGCAGAAGTCAGAGGAACCAATATGGAGGGTAATAATGAGTGAGGATAAAGTGAAAAACAGAAAAATCTACCAAACTACAGTTTGAATTTTTTCAATGTTTTTTGTAGTTAATTTTATATATAACTCATTAAAGCTGCATACCACATTAACTGCACACTCAAACAGCTAGTCTATACTGGAGTCCAGATTTGAACCCTGTTCTGAATTACCACTAACCTTTTACTTCTTTCAAGAATACTGACCTTAAGACTCTAAAAAAATCTATATAAAACCCTGGCCCTGCCCCATGATGACTATGTAGACCTGGACAAGTCATAATTTCCCTTGACTTTTGACAGTAGAACAGAATTTCACACTGATTCTGGGTTATATCATCAGCACTAAGGGTGGAAGGAAAGAATTACACTGGTAAAGAATTAATTACATATGAGCATGTTTTGTAAACCACAAAACACCAAAATGGTAGTTCTAACCTTGTTCAGGTAGTGAAGTAAGAGAAAAATGTTGCCTTTCAAAATTCTATATACTATTAGACTGAAAATACATTTTAAGCTATACCTAATATAGTACAGACTATATTCTATTTAACAGAAAGGTTTCTAAATAGGAAAAACACTAAAACCCTAAGACAATTTTAGTGATGATCTACCATTAAAACAGCAACAATCTATGGTAAGAGCTCAAAAAGCAACATGCTATAGAAACAGCCTGTACCTGGTGCTATGTAAATGTGCAATAAACTGTAACAATAGTTCATCATCTGTCATTCACATACAGCTTAGAACTCAAAGTCAGTGGGCTGGCAAAGTCTTTTATGCTGTCAGTCCCATTATCCCTAAATCGGTACAATGGAAATGGCGGACTAGTGCAACCCAGTAAGGGCCAACTTCAATTAATCCAACTTTTGAATAGCATTTGACAAAAATGAGAAATAGGTATGAGCAAAAAGTGAAACTGCTATAACGAGAAACCAAATAATTTATTTTAAATCATAAAAAATTTATTGTGCTCTCATTTAAAAGGTTAGCATGCAATGTACGCATGCAGGAATGCAGGTTCCTTCCATCTTGTGGCTCTGCAAAAAGAAAAGAGAAAAATCAAGGCTGTATGGCTATTGCTACCACTCTTAGGAAGTGACATAAGAGCAGGGAAGAGACACATTCAGTACCGGTCCAATCTATAGCATTACAAGGAGGGCATAACAAATACTGTCCTTGTTAGGCAGTTAATGTGATTATCAACTCTTACCTTGGAAAAATGAGAGAACAGATGCTGGTAAAGTTACTGATCCACTCCTGTCTTTTTCTCTTGTTCACTGAATAACACAGCATCAGTGCTCTCCAAAGAGGTAGCATAAAAATGAAAGACATAAAAATGTGCACCATGTGTATCCTACCAACCTTGGTTGAGCATGCAGGATGTGGCCATTACTCTCAGGAGCTCCAGTACCTGCCTAAGCAGTTACAGTTAAGAGACACCTACCTGGATAGCTGGCTGCCCATGCCACCAAATGCTCCCACCAAGAACCCTTGTGATGATCAACTCACAAAGCTGTAGCCAAAGAACTGTCAATGCCTTCCTTGCACCAGCTCAGGATGTTACAGCAAACTGGAGTGAAGCAGAAATCAGTATCTATTTTGGCAGTGTAGCAGAGTGCTTCCTAAAGAGGCTCTGGCCTCCCCGTACTTCCTTCAAGAGGCTCTGGATGTGTCAACTGGCTCAGGGATAGAAAATGGCTAGGAGTTATGAGAAATCAACATTTTTTGGCAAGAATACTAAATAGGTAACGGTTTCAAATTTTATTCTCAAGTAGGAAAGGGTAAAGCTACATCCATTTGACATCCTTAACATTTTGCATGTAACCTACTTCTTTCCCTTCCTCTTTTCCAAAGAAATGAAAATATAATCGTCACCTCTTTTAAGTTTGTATTTGGGACAGATTCCTGCAGAAGATTAACAAGAGAAGAAAGAAAAAGCCAGCATATCAACATGTATTGCTGTTAATCACTCGGGAGAAAAGCAACTCAAAGCAGTGGCTTAGGAGACTGACATAAATAGTATTTTAAGAACAACAAATTTCAAAGATGGGACCAGATGACAGAAAAGCAGTCCTAGGGTTCAGAAGTGGGAAAACTGTGCAAACATAAATTTATGAAAAGAAAGTCTATTCCAGAAGGCCATTTCTAAGCTGATAAGAACATTTTACTTAAAGTTTTCAGGTAGGAAAAAGTTGGGTGTGGGAATAGGTCAGAAAGACTTTCTTGTTGCATTTGTCCTTTTAGGCAAACTTAGCAAAGGCTGTTTACTTGCATTTTGATTGCCTTCAGCTCAAGAATCCATGATATTTTGGAAATGTTTTGGTTTCCTTCATCACCTTCCTCCTCCATTACCTTGCTAACCAACTTTAGTCACACAAGCTTATACCTTTTCCTATGTAATTCCATCCTTCTGGACTTTTTTTTTTTGGTACCAAGGATTGAACTCGGGACCTTCCGCTTGTGAGGCAGATGGCAACACCACTGAGCTAAATCCCTGGCCCATTCTGGACTTCTGATATTTCTCCTTTGCCTGAAAAGTCCTATTCCTCCAAAGCTCAAGGGTCACTTCCTTTGCGAAGCCACTTTTAAGTTGACAAATACGAGTTTCTACAAGGCTCCAAACTGTGCTAAGAACTGGAGATAGTAAGACAATATGGTTCCTGCCCTCCAGGAGGTACTACACAGATGACAGGTTTAAAATCCTACCATTCTTTGACATACAGATTCATAATAACACAATTATTGAGGAATATTGTGTCAGCTACCACCTTTACTTGTTTAACTGCTTCTCACATCAAAACTCCTTAAATCATCAAAACTCTTCAAGTCACCAAAGTTAATAGTATCAATTCTCAAACTTCTATCATGCTTCTGAGTAACTGAAATAAGTAATAAGTAATTCTGGAGCAGAGAGCAATAAAGTTTACATGCTAGCAAAACACTTAAGCCTGGTAAAACAAGAGAAAAGACAATCTATTTAAACTTGGTTGCTTTATTTTGCACTTTCAAAATACATAAAAAGCTTTACAATATCTGCTTCCCCAGTTGATCATCAAGGTTTTATAGAAAGACAGTTTTATCACATCAACTGGGTATATGCAAAAACAACAGATAATTTACAAATAAATCTCTTCAGTCAAGAACATTTTGCAAAATACACACTCTGGTACACATCTGAATTTACCTAAGATCAGGCTTTCAAATACATTAAGAAAAAAAAGATTTAACACTGACCGGCCTAGCAGAATAATGCTGAAGGCAAGCTATAAACAGCTATACATGTTGAATGTAATTTGAGGGAACGGAAGAAATTACCAGTTGAACCTACATTTAAACTTATATTAGCAAGACTTTTTAATAAATTTTAACAAAGTGAGTAATTCTTTTTCCTCTGGTAATTTTTCAGATTTTTAAACTTGTAACATCTTGACTAAAGGAACTGAATTCCAGGACTAGACTATTTATAGGGGAAAAAACACATCGGGGATACCTTCTTAAGCCGTTCTAAAGACTATTCCTACAGTCTTCCTTCACAATAAGAAAGACTATCAGAAATAATATATGGGATTTCATTTGCCTTATGTTTTATAAAAGATAAGTACATGTCAATGGCAAAAATAAAAATTCAAGATGGTCTCACTTAGGAAACTTTAAAAAAATTAAATGTTGCCCTAAATTAAGTTTCTAGATTTTCGAAATGGCATAATACATATTTTGAGGCATAAGGTCCATTAAAACACACTGCTATTTCCACTTTTAATATAATCTTACTGTACTGTGGGATAGCTCTTTAGAGTATCAAGAAGCTACTAAAAATAATGCCAAAAGAGTGGAAATGGAAAGACAAGAAGAAACTGGGTAGCAGTGACAAACTAATGTTTTTTAATGTTTCCTTGTTAACTAATGCCACAAAATTATATATTTTGGCTCAGTGTCAGTAGGATGCTGGAAGTGACTAGGAAATGAATGAACTGTCCCAATGGTCCCAGTTAGATTCTTAACTAACCCATGATTTGATGGCTCACTCATGAAGGACTGCTTACCCAGACTGCTTGGTAAGGGGTACTGTGCTGGGCTTACTGCTCTCCACACCTTTTTATGGTTTTTTTGAGACAAGGTCTTGCTATATAGTTCAGACTGGCCTTGAACTCATTATGTAGCCCAGGCTGACTTCGAACTCACAATAATCCTCCTGGCTTCAGCCTCCTGAATGCTAGGATTATAGGCATGCACCACCATGTCTGGCCCTTACTGCCTATTTTGCTGTGTTTTTTCAAGAACATTAGGAAAGACTATGTACCTCTCAAAGTCAGGAGAACAGAGAACTCACAAGATCACAAAGTAACAACAAAAAAATCTGTAAATGATTTAATTCTAAGCACTGTATTAATTACTTTTGAGATAGAGTATATGGGCTTATAAAAATAAACTCCAATACGCTTACATGTTTTAAATTTTTCAATTGATCAAAAAGGTTTTCAAACAATCTCAACTTTAAAATACTCCTCACCTTCCAACTCAAATTACCCCCTCTTTTAGTCTCACACATGAAACTAAGATGTCAGAAGAGTTAAGAGCTTTAGTAGTATTTTAATAGAAGGGACATACTAAGTTCATTTACTAAGAAAAAAGATTTTATTCTGATGTCTTTCAGAGATTTTAAGTGCTCTGTTTTATCACTGAATGAGAATTACATTCAAAGCAAATATCCTCTAAGATACCAAAGCACTCAGTATTATTACAATTGTATAGTTTAGCATATTAAAACTAATGAAGCCTAAGACAAACAAGCAACAAGTTAATAAAAATCACAACTCAGAATTCCAATATTTCCACATGGTATCACTCACTATGAAATGTAAAAAGACTACTAATGTTTAAGTGGAATGATCTCTAACCTGTAAGTTACACTCATGTGACCAAACAAATAACAGGCTTGGGAGCTTATGGAACATGAGTAAGTATAAAAAACTGCTCTCCGGGACTGCTTCTTCAAAGCTTAATTAACTGACCATCATTTGGGGGGTGGAAGATGAATATGGATTAGGAGGTCCTACTTGTAGAAAAAAATTCTAATTAAAATATTTTAAACAGACTATGTTAGATGTTTACTTGATACTGAAAACTCAAAATATTTCTCTTCATCACAAAAATTCCATATATTAAGGATTCACACAATCCAGGAAAAAAAATCTAGAAACATTTTTTTGCCTGAGCACTAAAAAGGTTCTCCGAACTCTTGAGTAGAAGTATCATACTCTGCAATGAAATGCTTGAGTTCTTCAACACACCGCTCACCTATTTCATGTAAATTCTGCCTCAGTGCAAACTGTATAGACTTTTCTAGGGAAGGATCTTTTTCAATCAGCATTTTCACCACCATCCCAAAAGTTTCACAGTCTTGTCGGTAAACCTAGAATGGTAAAACACATTCTGGTTAACTGAGAGTAAAAATAATTAGTCAAACATTTAGCTAATTGAGTTGACAGAATTAAAATGCTTAAATCTAAAGGGGAAACACAATAAGACAAATGAATTTCTGTGATAATGTCATGGCCTTTGCTGCCAGAGGCTGTTCAAACCTCTCTCGGATATTCACTGCCAACCTGAGTGAGTACAAAACACTGACATGCCGACACTGCTCTTCGGGCTATGGCGTGGCATTTGTTAGCACTGTGCAAGGCCGTCTAGTTAAAGGACATCAGGCTAGAGAAGCAGTGAGAATAATAGCTAGGCAGGGCACATGAACGACTTTGTTCATTTATTTGTCTGGAAGAAAAAAGTTTTGGAGGCCCTAACTTTAGATTCTCTGCTTGAATCATGACCAGATGACAAATTCAAAATTGTCTGTTATAAAACAAGCAATTATAAAAATGTTGAAGGGGCTAAAAGGTGTAGCTCAATGGCAGAGCACTTGCCTAGCAAACAGATCCTGGGTTCATTCTCCATCACCACAGAAATAAGCAAGCAAATAGAATGCTAAGTGTCTATGTGGGGGAAAACCTTTTCCGTTAGAAATATGTAACCACAAATAAAGTCATTTGAGGCAGGGCTAAGATCAAAACAGTATGTTAAACACACCTGTACGTATATATACCTGTGATACAGACAAACAATATATGCCTTTAGCATGTATTTCCACTTCAAAGTATATATTTTACTTCAAAAGTGTATATAATTTTTATCATTTTTACCTCCTGTCCCAAACTACTATATTTCTTCCCATATTAAATGTCACTTCCTTACTTTGTAGTCACGAAACTCATTTTAGATTTCTATGCTTTTTTTGGACTCAATAGTTAAGGTATTTAAGGAAAAATACACTGGATCTCCATAAACATTATGTGAAATACAAATCATCTGATTTAAAAACCTGTTACATTAACTTTTTTTTGTTTCTTTGGTATCAAGGATCAAACTCAGGACGTTGTGCTTGCGAGGCAGGCATGCTGCCACTGAGCTAAATCCCCAGCCCAAAAACCTGTTACATTAACTTTTATTTTTCAAATATAACAGTAACAATGTTGTTTATTCTCTAAAAAAAATTTTATTCATCCCCCAAAAAACTTAAATCAGTAATTTGAGCCGGGGATTTAGCTTAGTGGCACCACACCTGCCTTGCACAAGGTCCCAAGTTCGATCCCCGGTACCAAAAAAAAAAATCAGTAATTTGAGATACAGCTGGGCTTACAACAGTTTTCATTCCTCAAATGATCACTGTTAGTTGTGGTGGCTGTGAAATTTATTTTGATGGCTTAAAAAATGGCTATTTGAAGATTTTAATTTTGATTCTCAGCTTTAGGCTACTAAATTTTATGAAATTCAATTTAGTGATCCTGAAAACAATTTACAAGTCCCAAGGAAATTTAAAGGATAAGTTCTTCAAATGACACAGAAATTATAGTATTTAAAAACCTTAGCTGCCTTCTCAGCAATAACATACACATTCTTTCTAAATAGTGATGAGATTTACTCATAATAGCTATTATATTTAATTCAGTAATTTAAACCAACCATTTATTCCAGTTTATCCTGAAGTTTACATGACCCAGAACTGCCATTAGTATTCTGATAAACCACCTTCAGAAACAGTATACCATTCACATCGTATTACATATGACGCCAAGGCAAAAGAACACACCACGATTGAGCTAACAAAGCGACCAAGTCAAGCCCTGCAGTCCTTGTGGGGGAAAGCCAGAACCATGATATTTCAGTCTTAGTGGAGGTAAATTCCTTACCAAACCAGTCAGCCCACATAATAATGGCATTCTACTACCACAGACCTCAGCAGACCACTTTGTGGGTGGCCTAAATATTACAGGCTTTTTTTATAACAGATGTACTAGATGAGGATAATGTTACACTGTGAATTAACCTGCAAATTCTTTAATGTAAATCTGCTTTTTACCTAAACTGTAACTCTTCATTAAGCCTGTTTACAGAAAATAAAAATGCTAGATTTGAATGCTAAAGAACCAAAATAAAATTTTCATACCTTTAAACTGTTAGCTACTGTCACTCTACTGACAAGATACTACAAACATTTAGTTTTTATTATGCCTATTTCAACTAAAAGTCATTTTAAAATTATTCACTGGAAACAAATTTTTGTACAGTGGCTGACAAGAACTACCAGAACTATTAAAAGCAATACAATCTACTAGAGGGAAAATGTTCTAAAAAGCCTTTAAAATGTCCTGGCTGGGCATCAGACAGGAAATAGTTTGTGTTAAAGGAAGACCTCACCCACTAACATTTTATAAATACAACTCTAAACTGTCACAAACCTATTTCCGAAATCTGTTCCACAGTAAACTCAATCCCAAACAGGAAGGGTGTAGTTACCTGTAGGAGTGTTTGTTTGCTTATGGTTCCTAGCTGGGAAGTGCATTAATAATCTTCACATTTGCTATCTACAGGCCACACAGGAAGATTTTTTGTTGTTGTTGCTGTTTTTCTTGCACTTGGACCTCATCAAAATGGGAAACAGGTTAAAGTATGGGTGGGGTCTGTAACTGCACAGAAACTTAGTAAATCTACCAGCAAAATGAAAACACTATCTGAAAGTGATTTTACATACTCCTTTACTATAGTCACCAGTGTTAAATTCTCACAAAAAGTACTTCTAAGAATAAAGAAACAGGATAATAAAATAAACCATCAAAGCATTTTACTATTAATTGTGCTTTCAGATGACTAGAAGAGATCTGGCAAAACAAAACCAATGGCAGCCGAGCATGGCGGCACAGGCCTATAATCCCAGCACTCAGGAGGCTGAGGCAGGAGGATTGCCACAAGTTCGAGGCCAGGCTGGGCTACATAGTTCGTTCAAGATCAGCCTGAACTACATAGAGAGACTCTGTCTATACAAAACCAAACCAAACCAAACCAAACCAAACAATGGCAAATTTTCTGTATTTAAAACAATTATTAAGGGCCGGGGATTTAGCTCAGCAGTTTTGCCGCCTGCTGCACAAGCACAAGGACCTGAGTTCAATCCCCAGTACCAAAAAGAAAAACAACAAAAAAAACAATTATTAAGGACATAAAATCTCTCAAATATACTACTTTTGCTCCTTAAAAGAAACCAAAATTAAAGTGAGTTATGAGAATTTTCATTTTAGATAAATCATATTTAACACGTATTATAATTTGGGAAGAGTAATCTGGAGGAATGGTGATTACAGTCACACTGTAATGTGTATGTTAAAGACAAGGCTACCTATCAAATGTGAATTGTTGATGTCTCATCGTTTCATATAATTTCATTTATCTGAACTCATCTGATTCACATGCTACATGTCCTGCTTCAGAATGCTAATGCCCTAGTGAGAGAGGTAAACACAGACAATTAAAATACAGCACAGCTAAGACATTTAGATAGCAGTAGGAAAGGCAGAAAGAATAGAAAAGTGGTTCCAAAGATTAGGCTTACTGAATTTCCATCTTAACTTTAATATTATGTACAGCCAAATAAATACCTTAAGTCTACCTCCAAGGTGAACACATCCTAATCCCTGGAACCTGTGATTACTTTGTTTCACTGAACATAAAGACTTTGCAGATGTGATTTATGTTAAGGGGCCGGGGCGGGGGGGGGGGGGGGGGGTTTATCCTGTATTATCTAGGTGGACCACTGTAATGAAAATCTTTAAAAGAGGAGCAATATACCAAAGGTTAAGTGATGACCTGAATGATGGAGGAAGGAGCTATAAAGCCAAGAGAGTAGGAGCCTCATGCAAGGTAACAAATTCTCTCTGCAGTCTCCAAAGAAAGTGCAGCCTTGCAGGCACTCTCATTTGGATCCAATGAAACTTATTCAGGCCCATACATGCTTTGCAAGTTCAGTTAGAACAGTCACTAAGTCAGATCACTATGGGCCATAAAACACACCTTAACAAATTTATTACAAGTACGCTCTCAGACAAAAATGGGATTAAATCAAATATTAACAACAGAAAACTAGCTGAAAACTCCCAAAATATTTAGAGATTAAACATACTGCTAAATAGTATAAGGGTCAAACAAATCTCAAGAGAAATTTGTGGCGTACCATAAAAGCAGTAGAGAAAAATTTATAGTGTTAAATGTACATATTAGAAGATACAGGGCAGCAAGAAGGACAACTAGAGGAAACAGGACATTTCTAGCATGTCCAACTACACTGTATGATAGTCTATACTATGATACTGAAGGATACAGTATACAATTATCAATATCCATAGAACCATAGGACAAAACAATGAATTCTAAATGGGCCATGGGGGCACTCGGTGTAATCCCAGCACCCTGAGAGGCTGAGGCAGGACAACTATAAATTCAAGCCCAAGCTGGCCAATTCAGTAACTTAAGGAGTCCTTGTTTTAAAATTAAAAATAAAAAGGGCTAAAGAATCAATCCTAAAGTGAACTATGAACTTTAGTTAACAATCTAACAGTCCCAGTTCATCAACTGCAAGAAATGTACCAGGCAGGCAAAATGTTAATGATAGTGGCAACTTCACGGAGGAAGTACACGGGAACTTTATATTTTTGGAATTTTTCTGCAAACAAAACATTGCTCTTCACCGCCTGCTTCGCAAGCGCAAGGTCCCGAGTACAATCCCTGGTACCAAAAAAAATTGCTCTTAAAATTAAATATATTGATTAAAAATAAAGAGTCACACTAACAAGAGTGTGAGAGGTTCTTAAATTCTGTGTCTGAGTTTCAGTACTTTTACTTGACTATGTTGTTATAAGGATTAAATGAGATAATACAGCACACAAAGGTGCCTGTTATATCAGATACTTTTATTCTGTATCAGATACAGTGGTAAAGATGGAAAGACGAAAAACAGCTCTTGTGGGGTGTGTGTGTACTGCAGATTGAACCCAGGGCCTTGCACCTGCTAAACACATACTCTATAACTGAGCCACATCCTTAGCCCCTTATTCTTACTTTGTCTAGAGAAAACAAGGCATGTTAAAAAAAAAAAAAAAGATGTTAGAGCTGATAAGTTCTCTCTAGGGAAACATGGAAAAGAAAATGGAAATAGTGTTTGGGGAAATTTAATTGGCAAGGCCTAACTAGAGCACACAGTACGCTTACTCTGAAAAGGACATCATGGAGAGCTTTCTTTCAAGTTTAGCCTCAACCTATAAATGAGAAATTAGCAAACTAAGAACTACAAGGAGGAACTGGATCCTACTGGCTCTATCTGGGAAGATAAAGGTTAAGAATCAATACTTAGATGAGAGTCAAGACAATGAATGTGACATGAGATACTGTATTAGAGAAAGATGGAATTAGTACAGTCATGACAATGTGAAGAGTGACAGTTGGAAGGTTTTATACTTTTATATAGTATTTTAAAAGTAATGAGTGTGGAGATAAGTTCAGTACTAAGCATATCATTTGAAACACCCATGAGACAGCCAGGACTAACCAACGATAGGAAGTTGAATATGAGTCTGGGCTTCTGGAGAAAGAAATAAGATCAGGAAAAGGGAGGGATCCATCTCCATCACTAATCAGTTGTCAGCATGGGAGTTTTTGAAGGGAGTGAGTTCTTTCCCCAAAAAGTAGGTATTCCATAAATGCTGAATGAGTAGACACAGCGTGCTTCAAGATAATAAGTAATGTTAAGAGACAAAAAGAGATGAGTGGTAACTAAAACTATCAATATTAGGCACAGAAGAGACAACACGAGAAACTAAAAGGTGGACATGAAGGTACAGCTGCTGAAGAAAGAGTTTGTAAACCAAGAAGACAGTCATTTGAATGCCAGAAGAAATCAAAGAGGCTGACAACCAAAATATATTGACTATATTTAGGAAGTAGGAGGCAAATGGTTAATCTTAAGAACAGTCTGGTTGGATTATAGAGCTGCAATATCCAATACAGTAGCCATTTATACTTTAATAAAATTTGTGACTATTTATACTTTAATAAAATTATGTTAAAAATCCCATGCAGATATAAAACATTTTCAGCATTGCAGAAACTGTATTGAGTAGTGCTATTAGAGAGGGCATGAGTGAAAAGAACTTCAGTAAAGATGCAGAGCGAAGTGTTGACTGACCTGGTAAATTAAATAATACATATTTGTAACTATTTAATCATTAAAGTAGGAAATAAAAGCTAACCACTTTTAAAGGGATGTTGTGAAATATAATTAGTATCTGTGAGATGTTCTACAACCTTTTGATGAGAGGCATATAAAAACGTGAGGTTAAAAAAAGAAACTCCAATTGGGGTATCATATATAAGGAAACAATGCCTAATGTGTTGATGAGATTGGGGGAAAGTGGCAGCACACTGACGTTAAACACTGGAGACGATTTTAAACCCTTTAATTTGGGTCTATAAAAATGCAGATGTCAAAGCTATTGTAATCTCTGTTGCTCCTGGTATGTATTAACAGACACTTATCTCTGAGACTCCCCCTCAGAGCTGCAGCCCACTGGCGCATAAACCCACAGCTCCTAAAAAGAAGCCTGCTGGTTGCTAAGGTATGTGTAGCTGCAACCAGGAGGGCAAAAGGGGATTTTTTTTGCCTTTAGAGTCAAGCTGCCTCTTTGGACTTCCTCGGGTCTAGGAAACAAACTGCTCCCTCTTCCTCTCCTCAGTCCAGAAGGAACAGAATGTATGGACACTGCCACCAGGAGGCCAGAGGTCAGGGGTCCTTCCACAGGGAAAAAGGGAGTGAAAGAGCTGGAAGAGATGAAGCAAGCCTGAGCGTCTACTGCCTCACTGTATTCTCTCTCCTCTGTCCCTTACCCTTGCACACCTGGACACAGTGAGATGGTGAATGGGGGGGAAATGAAGTCTCTGCTTCTCCTGAGAGCTACCTTTGAATAAAGCCTCTTTCCACTTTACTAAACACAGCCTCCCATGGTTTGTTGGGAGCTCTGATAACTTGAGCAGTAACATTATGAACACATGGATTAGCTCTTAACCATTTATATTCAACGTGGGTAAAAGTACCTTATTCACATAAAGGGTAACTGAAAAATTAATGGTAAAGTAGGTAAAGGCAAAATGCCTTAACAATCAATGTAGAATTTTCATACAGATAAATGTATAAATTTATAAGATCAAACCAAAGATTAATACTTATGATTTTTTACCTTTCTTGGGTTATTCTTTCCATCATAATAGACAAAAAGAAATGAAACAATTCCAGTCTACAGACTGTTTTATTTACCAAAACCAGACTCCACAAAGTTTAAAAGCAAAATTTGAACAAATCTCAAATTAATGTTGGTTAAAAATTTGTCAAGATATATGAATAGTAAGGTCCATTTGTGTACACTTTAAAAATGGCAGCTCATTTAGTTTAAGGATGTATGTATATTAGCAATACGAAAGTATACATAAAAATGATAGGTCTGAGGGCATACAGAATATTTGCCTAGCATGCCTATGTCCTGGGTTCAATCCCCAACACTGCGAAACAAATAAACAAAAGAACAATAGTACTGAGAAGGGAAGGGATTAGGTGAGATCTTATAGGGTTTTTACCTTTATCTGTAATATTTTATTTCTTTAAGAAGAGAGAGCAAAGGGCTGGGGATTTAGCTCAGTGGTTCCGCTGCCTGCCTCACAAGCAAAAGGTCCCGAGTTCAATCCCCAGTATCAAACTAAGGAGAGCAAGGGGAAGACCACAAATATTAAACTCTAGGAAATGACATGCATGTTCAGGGGTGAAGAATACTGAGATTTGCAACATACTTTGACATGCATTTAAAAACAAGATGAGCAGCTAGACATCAGGGTGTACACCTACAATCCTAGAACTTGGGAGAATCGTTGCCAGTTCAAGTCCAGCTTAGGCTACTTAGTGAGTTCAAAGCCAGCCTGGGTTGCATAGCCAGGCTCTGTCTCAAAACCCCAAAAACAAACAAACAAACAAACAATTAATGAGTGAACAGAGAGAATGTACAGTTAGCCAGCTCTCCTTCCCCATAGGTTCCACATTCAAGGAGTCAACCAATTGCTGGTTTAAAATACTCCAGGGTGGGCCAGGGATTTAGCTCAGTGGTTCAGCCACCTGCCTCGAAAGTGCAAGATCCCGAGTTCAATCCCTAGTACCAAAAAAAAATAAAGAAAAAGAAAATACTTCAGGGTGTATGTTAAAAACAATGTGTCTGTACTGAATATGTTCAGACATTATTCTTGCCATTATTCCCTAAATGCAGAGTAACAACTATTGACATGGCATTCACATCACATTAGGTATAAGTAATCTAGAGATGAGTTAAAGCTTACAGAAGCTGTGTGTGGGTTACATACAGATACTATGACATTTTACATAAGAGACTTAAACATTTGTGGATTTTGGATCATGAGGGCTCCTGGAATCAACATCCCTCAGATACCAAGGGAAGTGTGTGTGAGGAAAACCCAACTGATTTTCCTCTCTCCTGCACCCTCACTCACAACACTCAGGATTTTGCACCTGTCAGCTTCACACATCAACTGCACGGTAGAGAGCTAGTATTCAGATTCAAACCCCATACGCTCAGTCCCACAAGACTGGCACCTCACTGCTGAAGCCAAATGCTGGTTGCAGATCCCCAGAACTTCTGCTCCAGCAGCTGTACATCAAGGGTCCCCACAACTCCGGCTCAGGTTTGATCATTTGCTGGAGGCGACTCCCAGAAAGCCCTTTAATCATGCATGCCCATGTACTATAGAGTCCAACCCAGGAATAGCTAGAAGGAAGTTGGTGAGGTGTTAAGGGAAGAGGCGCGCCACTTCCATGCCCCACCTGCCGCGTCACCTTCCTAGCACTTCTAGTACTGAGCTACTGAAGCATGATTAAATCATGGGCCGTTAGTGATCAACTCTGCCTTCAGCCCTTTTTCCCTCTCCAGGAGCCCAGGGAACTAGTCACCTAAGGAATATACAGAAGATGTTTATCACCTCCAACATTTAAAGGATTTCAGGAGCTCTAGTGCAGAGCAGGTTGTGTTCTGCTGTGAGCTTTGTAGCTCTCCCCTGTGCTGTGCCCTGAGAGACTCCACTTTATAATGCAGCAGTTTGTTCCACTGTGAGTACAAACTTGGAGGCAGAACAACTTGGTAACTTGTCTACGCAAACAGACAGAAACCAGATGTCATACACACCAAGTTTATTGGAAAAAAACAACCCTTTGGTGCACAGCAGAATCATAAAGCATAAACTGAAAATAAATTAATCCTGCTAATAAAAAACTGCCACCTGTAAACTTACCAAATTAAATCAGGGGCATGTGGACACATGATGCATCTAAGTTTTATCAAAGAAAACCAGACCTGTGCACTTATGGACACACCAAACCAAATGATGCAATCTTAACCTGGACCATAAAAGGAGGGACACTTAATACTGAACCACTGTCATCTCCTCAGACTATTTAGGACAGCAAAGTCAGGTAGAAATATTACAGGTCAGATACGGATAGGCCCTTTGAGAGAGAGTCAGGACAAAAGTGAAACACACATCTGTTAAAGACCAGGCCTCAAGGCAAGGATGAAATGGCCAGGCCTGCACACTTCCTCAAAAGACAAACACTGGGCCTAACAAAGTCTAGGTAGACATCAGTCACCCCAGTGGGTGACCAAAGACCTCTGGAGCCATTATTTCCTAGAAGTAGTCTTTGTTCTTCCCATGCACGATTTGTTTCACAATTAAAACACTATTACCTAAGCAATGCTTTATTGGTTAATCATAGCTGCAACCCACGTTGTACCCACATGCATTTTGCTCTATAAAACTTCTCTGTAAAGTGGAGTCCCCCATTCGGGTCCCCTCCTGCCTCTCAGGAGCAATCTTCTCAATAAAAATTTTCCTACTCTTAACCTCTGTTGTTCTTAGAATTCATTCTTTGATTTTAGAGAATAAGAAATCACCGTATCAGACATCCAACAGATTGAAAGATATATTTTCATATTTCATCTCCTTTGAGAAAAAGTAGAAAAGGCAAACTAGTTTAAGTACAGTTGACCAAGTAAGAATGCTTTGGATGTTAGTAAATCAGATGCTCACTGATAACATGGTGATGATGATGATTTTATTGGGAAATGTATGTATATTGCCAGTTTTGTTTGTTTTAGCCTTTAATTCAGTTATATCCCAGAGAATTTGACCTGATACTCAGGTTAAATAACTAGGTCCTACAGAGTTCAAAATTAAAGAGCGAGTCAAGCTGGGCTGGTGGCCTGTGCCTGTAATCCTGGCACTGAGGGAGTCTAAGGCAAGAGGACCGCAAGTTTGAGTTCCCCTGCGCCACTTGAGACCATGTCTCAAAAAAACAACCAACCAACCCAGGGATGTAGCTCAGTAGTGCACCCCTGGGATTGATCCCTGGTACCACACACCAAAAGGCAAGTCACAAAATCAAACTACACCTGCTAACTCAGTTAGCTCATACATTCAAAGGAGGGAAAAAAAGAAAAATATGCCCTACTGGTTTTTTCTTTAAGCTTTTTAAAACAAAGCAGGAAATAGTCGATATAGTTTAGAATTTTCCACCTAAAAGGAACAAACAGCATTTTAAAACAAAGGTTAGTGCTTCACAATACTTTGAAATTCAGTTTTCCTAGACAAGTAGAATGCTGGAATAGGATTTTTCTTTTTGACATGTAAATCTGTTAAACATACTAGTTTTTCTGCTTGAAACATGGTGGCTCCTCGTTATTCACAGAGTAAAATTCAAAGCTTTCTTCATGGCTCCAGAGGCCTGATGTCTGTCCTCTGCCTCTCCACCCAGAGTTTTGTGTTCCTCTCGTAGTCCTCTCTGTAAGTAGTTCCACCATCACTGGACCTACTTTCTTCTGTTACACTTAGCACAATTTCGTGAACATTGATGTTTTTATATATCTTACTATATTTTTGCAATTAGAAATGCATGTTTTGTTCAACAAATGAGCTCTGTATACAGACTCTACACGCAGTAGGCCCTCAAATGTCTGTTGAATGACTGGGTGGTTTCTGAGTATTAAGTCCTATATTTTTTATGTGTTTTATCATTTAGTCTTCAAAAAACTCCTGTGAGCTAAAGTACTGTATTATCTTAATTCTCATGAAAATGGTAAGAAATTATACCTATGGGTTTTTTTGTATGTATTGTTTAATTTTTGGTGTACTTGTGGATATAAATGGCTCATTTTCTAGGGTCATAGCAGTTGATTCTTACTGTGCAAAGTTGAATTTGACCCGCTTTCCACACATCGAACTCAGACCTTGCACTTTTAAGGCAGGGGCGGCACCGCTGAGCTAAATCCCCGGCCTGAATTTGAAGCTTTTACTTGTAATTATGTCTGTGCATAGTGATTTGAAGGCTAAAAAAAGCCTCTTAACCTGATTTCCATTTGGGTGGTTCAGATTGTGTTCAGTATAAGAAAAGAATGGTTGCCGCTGCTTTGAACAGAAATATAGTACACTGTAGTTGGAATTTGACTGTTAAAGTACTATTCAGGTTGTCCAGTTTAACATGGCCTCTTTTGTCTGCAAAACTGAACTGCCATTTAGAAAAAACAATGTGGAATGCAGCTGCTACCCAATTGTGCTCTATGGTATAAACACTGGCTTGCATCACTGGAGATGATTCAGTGTGAGGAAAAACATTTTTAGAGCTTTCCTGTCACACCTACACATGGGAGACAGGCAGAACTGGCAAATTTTCCTTTTGTTTTACATGTTTACATTTTGATTATTGCTTCATGTTAGTAATACACAATTCTTTTGACTCCTTAAGTAGTCCCATCTTGAATGGTACCTTTTCTGGATTAGTTTTGTTGGTTCTTATGTGTGTGTGTTTTTGTTTAGTTTTTTTTTTTTAAGATAATATATTTTTAGACATTTTGAAACTTGTCTCTGTATAGTAGTATTTAAAAACTTTTGGTACTCAGTTTTAGTGGAGAAAACTTTCTGAATAGACTCTGAACAGGTTATTTCTAAGTGAATTTTAACTCTCTTCTTAGGGTGTGATTGTCTCATAAGAAAAAGAATTTTAGACCAAATGTTACTTTATCTCTCTATTCAGAAAGTTGATTCTTACAAAATAATAGACTGTTGTTAATCTAATAGAAATTGGGTATCTTAGCTGGAATATGATCTGTGATTTGAATTAGCAATCACTTCATACAATGTGTAGAAGAAACATTTTGCTAAGAAGACTATCAGTAAACTTCTGTGTATACCTTTATATATGAAGAAAGTTGTAACAATATATTTGAAAGTAATAACATTATAATACCTTTTCTATTTCCTTTTTTCCTTTGTTTTCCTCCCTGGTATTGGGCATTGAACTTCATGTCTTCATACTGAGTTATATCAGTATGAAGTCCTTTTTATTTTGGTACTGGGGGTTGAACTTGGGACCTTGTGCTTGCCAGGGAGGTGGCGGAAGCACTGAGCTAAATCCCCGGCCTGGCATTCAATGTTTTGAAATGACTTTATAGTGTAACTATAATTGATTTCAGAACATTTATGTTCTATAATTAACCTTATTTTAATAATGCCAAATCTATTATAAGTTTAATTATGATGTTAACTTGATCAAGGAACAGTGTTTGTTGACAACCCCCTTTGAACAGCTTTATTCATTAATCTCAAATAATTTGTATATGGTATCAACTGGATAGGAGGATGGTCAAAATGCAAAGTTTGAGCCAAGGCCGGAATGTTTGATTTTAGAATTTTCAAATTAATCAGAGGTAATTAAAGATCTGTTTTGTTCCCAGGTATATATTTAATCTGAGATAGTTACAAAAGAAGGGAAAGAAAGAATTTGCCTTCAATATGATAGAAGAGGTAGGGTGAGCATGTATTTCATCTGTAGAAATTGTGCCAACCACACACGAGGTCCTGGAGTTGATCTCTAGCACTGCGAAAAAAAAAATAGCAGGGGAAAGAAATGTCTGTTTCTTAAATACTTTACAGTAATCTAGAAAACTTGATCAAGAGAAAGTTTATGGAATATGTCTTCAAAAGTTTGAGGAAATTGGGCCAGGGATTTAGCTCAGTGGTTTCGCCGTCTGCTGTGCAAGTGCAAGGACCCGAGTCCTATCCCTGGTACCAAAAAAAAAAATTTGAGGAAATTAAGTAGAAAAACAAGTGAGGTTGATGATATGAGTGCAGATAAAATACTTAAAAATGATACAGTATGCTGGTGGGCATGGGGAGAGTTCAGTAGCTAGGACTTACTTGCCTGCCTGCCTGCCTGCCTGCCTGTCTTCTCTCCCTCCCTCCCTCCATCCCTCCCTCCCTCCCTTCTTTATTTTTATTAAAGGATTTAGTTGAGTCAGATCTTAGGAGCCAGAGCAACCATGCTGTGAAGTGCCTTTCTCCCTAGGAGGTTGGTGCCTGTGAGTGGGAACACTTAGGCTGGAAGGGGCACTGGTGGGAAGAAGGCTGTTGTGTTCTAGCAGCGCTGTGCTGGTTAGGCACACGCTAGCATGGTAAGAGTGGAAAGAGTGAAGCCAGGCACTAAGGGTGCAGAACACAGTCCAATTTCACCACTGTGGTGCCTCCGAAAACCCTTTCTAAAATAACAGGATAATTTAGCAGTTAACTTTTACAAATAATTTTAGGGTTGACTCGGGAAAGTAGCCTTAGCTATAAATAATAATTTCAGGACTTTTAAATACACAGTATGAGTAACACTGACTCTCTGAGATAGAAGACATATTTTTAAATTTATGCTTTTTTATTGTCTTAGGATACTGCAAGTGTGTATGAAGAGAATGACTGAATGCTTTTTTCCAGGATATTTTTATTTGAAAAAACTTCTATCTGTGTTATATCTACAGGAGCATATGGTAATCTCACATGAAGCGAGGTTAAAAGTGAAATTACAGTACTGTTTGTTTTGGCCCTTATGGTAAGGGGTCAATCTTTTGACCCTTATTTTATCTGAAGCAATCAAATGTTCAGTGTCACTAGTCCAAATGAAAGATTTTATTTCTGGATTTCCCTGTTGTTCTTACCCTAAATTTACTCGTAATTCTAGTTCTAGTGATTTTACCAACCAAAAAAAGCTAGCAGTATTTAAAATCAATAGCTCAACTTTTAAAAATTCATTTTAATAAATACACCAAATAGTAATATTATGTGGCAAGGTTTATTAGATACATAGAATTTCATAATTCTACTATTATTTTTCCCTTCCTAACCTCCCTCCCCGACGAATCTAGGGCTTTGGACATGCTAAACAATTGTCCTACTACTGACATGCTAAACAATTGTCCTACTACTGACATGCTAAACAATTGTCCTACTACTGACATGCTAAACAA
>NW_004624816.1:10207398-10231677 GCF_000247695.1 Heterocephalus glaber
ACAATTGTCCTACTACTGACATGCTAAACAATTGTCCTACTACTGACATGCTAAACAATTGTCCTACTACTGACATGCTAAACAATTGTCCTACTGCAACTTACCCTACTTTATAGTCCTTATCCTACTTTAATTTACCTTATACTATATTTTCTATTTTAAAAATCTTTGGTATTTGTTAGTTACAGATAATTCCTTACTCTGGAAACAAAAACTTTTGTCTTAGAAGAATTCAGAGTGGTAATGAATGCTCTGTGATTTAAAAGTAGAAATATGATTAAACAGACAGATAATTTTATTTCCCACATTTACATATGATGAGCCGTTAGCAAATCCATTACTTGTTTTTCCCCAGTAGGAGTAACAAAAGCTATATTTTCAATAGACTCTCCAAGGATTGATAATGGTTTACTTTTCACCATGGAAAATTGTAGACTGTTTTACCTATGTTAGATAAAGGATCATAAAGCATCTTTGGTTGATTTGTGATTACATTGAAGAAGAAAATAGATTTGTACCATCACCTTGGCATCCTAGCCAATGCTAAGGTACTGCTTAGGGGCAGACATGCTGTTTTGCAGGTAGGATGGCACTGGGATGTTGCAGCTTCTAGGATGCCACTCAACCAGAAGGCTGGCTAATGTAGCAGGCAATCATGATGGGTATGTAGAGGATGCAGAAACTACCTTTAGCAGGGAAAGGGAAGCCAACTGGGGTTTGGGGTGAAACATGGGGCTGAAACCAAGTTTGAAACCTATACATGAAAGGCCACCAGACCTAGTCTCTCTTCCTCAGCCTTTCTTTTCATGCCTGCTTCCCTACCCTTCCAACCCTTTTTCTGTATTCCTGGCAGTGGTAACATTATAAACCCAACTTCATAAGTTAGTAAACTCTGGGATTCATCTGTATCACCATGATCATATCTATCTGCTATAAATACATACTTTTAAAATGGCATGTAATGCAAATGTAGCTCCAGTGCCTGTCTTGGGACCTGAGGAGGGAGCAGCTAAGCAGAAACTGTAGAAGCTGCCCGTGCACTGGAGCTGTCGTGACTCCTGAACCACTTCTCTTTCCTTCCCTTCAGAACCTTCTGGTTCTGTGACCTCTTAGCAACTCCCACACGCATCACCATCCACAACTAGAGATTAAGGCATAGATTTTAAAAGTTTCCCAAGCTGTCTGTGGTGGTACGCAGTGTAATCTCAGTGTTACTCTGGGAGGCTGAGGCAATAGGATTGCAAGTTTGAGCTTAGCCTGGTCAACTTAGGGAATCCCTGTCTTTAAAAACAAAACACCCCCCCCCCAAACAAAACAAAACAGTGTAGGGGACATAACTCAATGCGAAGACCCTGGGTCAATCCCTAGTATTGGAGAAAAAAAAGTTTCACCAAACTATTGGATTAGCAAGGACTTTTTTGGGGTTTTGTTTTGTTTTGTTTTGTTTTTTGGTACCGGGGATTGAACGCGGGACCTTGCACTTGCGAGGCCAGCACCAGAACTGCTGAGCTAAATCCCCGGGCCCAGGACTTTATTTTGAACTGAAAAATCACAATACTGTGATGTTATCAAAATTATTTTTAAAATTCTAAACTATAATACAGTGTATACAGAATATTTAAACTATTTAAACAGAAAACAAAAATACTTCACTGCCTAGCATTAGGGCCCAGGTTCAATTCCTGCCATCATGCCAAAAAAAGAAAAGAAAAGCAGAAACCAAAAACACGAAAGAAAGAAGAAAGTAGCATAGTGGCCCATATGTGCTAAAAGGATAACAATTTTTCACTGTGAGATAATGGAGAAATTTCATACTAGGAAAAATGGCTTCCTCTAAAATCAACTTCGTAATGTAGGCTTTTAATGATGATAGAAATGGTACCTAGACTGAACACACCTGGCTCACTTTGAGTCATCTGGCAAAAGCTGAGGACCACCCCCGCCATACATTGAGCAAGTTCTATTCAGCCATGAAATGTTCTTTAACCAATCATAGCCTAAGCAGCTTACAGAATAATAGTACTTTTCCCAGCATAGGGAAGATGATGGCCTGACCTGTTTATTTTTCATATGTTTATTATAGTGGCATCCCTGAAGCTTTATGAAAAAATAGCCCCAAGTTACAGATTTCACTAGGGGGAATGACGTACATATTAGACACCAAGCATACACACAATTAATGTCCCGTGTAGTTAGGAGTTCTGAGCAGATGACCTGGCTTTCAGGGCCCACCAAGTCACTTTCTTTACTCTTTTTGAGACAAGACCTCACTGTGTAGTTCAGACTGGCCTTGAACTTACTATGTAACCCAGTCTGGCCTTGATATGGCAATCCTCCTACCTCAGCCTCCCAGGTGGTGGGATTACAAATGTGTGCCACCATGTCTGGCTTAGTTTCTTTACTCTTAAAAAACCATGTGTGTTAATTTATCTTTGCCAGGGATTGGGCTCAGTTATGGCTTTATTTCTATTTTGGATTTAAACAATTCTCTGGAGTTATAGCAGTAGCCTGCCTGATAAAGGGTGAATTGGAAACCCCAGCTTTAATTGTGTTTCTTATAGCTAAGCTAACCCTCTTAATCTCTTAGTTTCAATGTTTTATAAAATGAGGCAGAAAAGAAAAATGAGGCCATCTCCCTAGTGCTTGTGCAGGTTCCCGGTACACAAACTAATGTAAAGGTCTCTATGAAAATAATTTCTAAATGCCATTGTATTTAAACAAAAAGCTCTTTAAAATTGTAACCTTGACGTTTTCTAAAGATAGAGGCCTTTGCTAAGCTTCCTCTGCCTTCTTCTAAAAACCTCTTGGTTAGTGAGAGCCCTTCCTACAAACTCAACTGATTGGGCCCAGACACTGTTGAAGTGTCTGGCTTTTGAGACATACTTGCATATCTTTAGATCAGAATAGCCTTACTGTTGGGCTCCATCAAGTGTTCTTTGTAAGGGGGAATACTGAGAAGGAGGGGGAGGTAATTTCTGAAGAAGCTCAGCTGCTTCCTCCTCAGTCACCTCTGTCAACAAATTTCTCCTGTGAGGGTATAACTGGTGGAGGTTGCTGCTCTTACATCTCCCAGACCAGTATTATATTTTTTGTCACTTGTGAGAACAGGCTGTGTCTTAGTTATTTTCTTGTTGAAACAAAATACCCAACACCCAAAGTTAAAGGAGGAAAGGTTTATTTTGGCTCATGGTATGTAGAGGTTTAAATCCATAGTTGGCTGGCCCCAAGGCAGGGTGTCATGGCAAAGGAGAAACAGTTAATGATGTGGCAGGCAGAAGGCAACAAAGGAGCAAAGCAGCAAGCCACAGCAGTCCTCTTTCTGTCCTTTATAGTCTGTCGGGCCACCCCATTATCCACACCCAGAACTGTGTCACACCAATCAGTGGACTTATTTAGTAATCATACATCCTTGATTCCAGCATCACACCTTTGATCCCAGCCTCACACAGTTTAGATCCAGCCACCTCCGAAATGCTTTACCTTGGGCTGGGGAATTAGCTCAGTGGTTCCCCCACCTGCCTTGCAAGTGCAAGGTCCCGAGTTCAATCTCCAGTACCCCCCCCCAAAAAAAGAAATGCTTCATCTCTGACCACATGAGGCTTTAAGGGGACATCTAAACACAAGCCATAGCAAGCTGTTTTTATTTAATTAGTTTAGCTTAGATCTAAAATGAGACCCATTGTACAATTGTAACATTGCACTTTAGATTGATCATTTCAAATCATTTTGAAGACTGAACTACCTCAAGCAATTAAAATTTTTCTGTGAAATTCTACAAAGATTTGAAAGTTATGTTCATAAATAAATCTGCCACAGTGAAACCTGTTAATCTATATAACCAGTATGCACTAAGAAAAAATTTTAGGAAGAAAAGAAATAATCTAAACCAAAAACCATTAAAAATAAATTTTCTTTGGCTAACTGGCACAAACTGTTAGATTTTTCTTTTGGTGGTGTACTCATTAGCTTCATGTTTTGTTTTTTGAGACAGGGACTCACTATGTAGCCCAGGGTGGCCTTGAACTATGTAGCTCAAGCTGACCTTGAACTCGTGGCAGTCCTCTTGCCTCAGCCTCCAGAGTGGTGGGACTACAGGCGTGCGCTACCACACCTAGCAACTTCATTTTAATTGTTACACAGTGGAGTTTCTCCTGTAAGAAATAGCTGTTTATAAAAACCAATTCATTGTATACATAAGGATTTTACCTAAGTGACAAATTCCTTTCAAAGAGCCGAATTGCCATTTTAAATTGTTGTTTCATTTTGGTGGATATTTTAGACATTACTAGGAAAAAATATCCAAGTTAAGCCTTTGCCAAGCAGATTGTTTATTATTCATGAAAATATAAAAGCCACATTAAAATCATATTGCTTATCTTGTATTCATGATGAGTATTTTCCATTAGGTTTGGCATTATTATGTAGTTTTTGCATCTTAGAAGTTCTTTTTCAAGCTTTAAACATTTGATCCTTGCCTTACCTCTGTTCGAATCTAGCTTCACTTTGATTCCAGTCTATTTTGAGACCATCATTTTGGAAACTTCCCTGTATTCCAGGGTCATCACTGTTCACATGTTCCATAGTGTTGCCTGGAGCAGCCAACACTGCTTCAGGGCGTTTGCGCCCCCTACCCCCTTTTCTTTGAAGTCACTGTAATATTGTGCATTTCTCTTCTGGCATTTAGTATATTCTGCTTTGTTTTATGGCTTTTTACAACCTATTATTCTTTTTTAGTAGGATGTAATTTCCTTGTGCAGGGCCTTCTCTATTACCAAATTCAGTGTCTTACATGTAGTGTGCAGCCCTAGTGACTGGCAGTCACATTTGTCACATCACATTTACAGATTCCTCACAATCTTACCCACACTGAGAGAAGATGTAAAGCTCATCGTCCTGGGTCAGAGCAAAACAAGGATCCATCTGTATTTATGCACTTGGGAGATCAGACCCATATATTCACTACTGTGCCTCCTTTGCTTTAGACTTCACTTTACCTGTAATATTTTGTTATGAAAATTTTTGGACAAAAGGGAAATTGAAGGATGTACAGACATACCCATACCCCTTTCTTTTATGACTTATGTATCAATTTCTGGGTATAACAAGAAATACATATTTGGTCTTTGTTCCTGTCACAAAGCTGTTGTAATGCCAGTAAGGTAGAGAGTATGTCTGTCTTAGAATCAGAGTTTATTGAGTAACAATAAAATCATGAGCTGTGTCAGTTTCTTTGGCCTTGTATGGCTGAATATTAAAGATCTGCGTTGTGGCTGGTAAGCCAGCCAATCACAGGTACATTTATTGGAGTCTTAATTACTAATATCTAGCGCAAGGTCCTGAGTTTGATACCAGGTACCCAAAAATAAATAAATAATATCTATAGCACTCAAGTCACATGTCATTTCACACAGTAATATATAGGTTAGAGAACAGCTCAGCAAAGGCTACCAGTGCTACAGGATTTAAAGAGGCAGAACTGAGAACTATGACAGTCTATAGAGATGTGGAAAGTCCCTGCAGGTGGCTTACAAGGTTACAGGTTAGGCAGAGCTTCTTCAAGCAGCTCCAGCCTTAGCGAGAGCAGAGTTGGTTCAAGGCCTGAGTCTGGATGCAGGCAGTCCTAGTGGGCTGTCAGGCTGGGGTGACTGAGCTGAGCTCAAGCTGGGGTTCAAGGCCTTTTGACCTTGGGATGTGTTCATCAGGTGGTCTTGAAATATGAAAATATATCTTTGAGATGAAATATGAAATATAGGACTTAATACTCAGAAACCACCCAGTCATTCAACAGACATTTGAGGGCCTACTGCGTGTAGAGTCTGTATACAGAGCTCATTTGTTGAACAAAACATGCATTTCTAATTGCAAAAATATAGTAAGATATATAAAAACATCAATGTTCACGAAATTGTGCTAAGTGTAACAGAAGAAAGTAGGTCCAGTGATGGTGGAACTACTTACAGAGAGGACTACGAGAGGAACACAAAACTCTGGGTGGAGAGGCAGAGGACAGACATCAGGCCTCTGGAGCCATGAAGAAAGCTTTGAATTTTACTCTGTGAATAACGAGGAGCCACCATGTTTCAAGCAGAAAAACTAGTATGTTTAACAGATTTACATGTCAAAAAGAAAAATCCTATTCCAGCATTCTACTTGTCTAGGAAAACTGAATTTCAAAGTATTGTGAAGCACTAACCTTTGTTTTAAAATGCTGTTTGTTCCTTTTAGGTGGAAAATTCTAAACTATATCGACTATTTCCTGCTTTGTTTTAAAAAGCTTAAAGAAAAAACCAGTAGGGCATATTTTTCTTTTTTTCCCTCCTTTGAATGTATGAGCTAACTGAGTTAGCAGGTGTAGTTTGATTTTGTGACTTGCCTTTTGGTGTGTGGTACCAGGGATCAATCCCAGGGGTGCACTACTGAGCTACATCCCTGGGTTGGTTGGTTGTTTTTTTGAGACATGGTCTCAAGTGGCGCAGGGGAACTCAAACTTGCGGTCCTCTTGCCTTAGACTCCCTCAGTGCCAGGATTACAGGCACAGGCCACCAGCCCAGCTTGACTCGCTCTTTAATTTTGAACTCTGTAGGACCTAGTTATTTAACCTGAGTATCAGGTCAAATTCTCTGGGATATAACTGAATTAAAGGCTAAAACAAACAAAACTGGCAATATACATACATTTCCCAATAAAATCATCATCATCACCATGTTATCAGTGAGCATCTGATTTACTAACATCCAAAGCACTCTTACTTGGTCAACTGTACTTAAACTAGTTTGCCTTTTCTACTTTTTCTCAAAGGATGCTGTGAATTGCTGGAAAAAGTCTAAGACTGTAATTACTTGATCCACTGTGAACTCCTTAATCTCTCTTGCTGTCTTCCATATCAACATAGAACATGTGGTGTATTCTAAACCCTTTCCACACCCAATTCAGGAACTCCAAGTGCTGACAGGACAACCCCCCCCTCCATATCTCATTTTCCTCTACTCTTAGAAAATTGCCTCTTTTCCACCTTACCTTCTTTCCATCTCAAAATGCTACCACTTTATTCTCTTTTCTCCCTAGTTCCATAAAGTTTCTCTGAATTCTCAAAGTTAGTCTCTACTTGTGCTATTGCAGGCTCTTCTTGCTTCACCAATTACTCATGTTTATCTTCAGTTTCCCTCATAGAAGAACCCTTACCCTTTTACAAACACTCAAAAGTAGATTCATTCCTCTGCCACACTCTCATGCGCTTTTTCTGTATTTCTGACATCACTAACCCTGATTCGGGCTCTCATTCATTATGTAAAAATTGACAGAATATTTCTGTACAGCCAAACTGATCCATAAAAAAAACACCTGATCCTAATACTCACATGTTCCAATTTCACCCACCAGCTATTGCTGTCAACAGAATTCAAACACTTTTTTTCTGTCATTTCAAAAAAAAATGTCTTCAATCCACATATCCCCATATCCCTGGATGGCTAGGTACAATCTCTTTTCTACCAACAAATTTCAGTAAAGTATGGTCTATAATCACACTTTTTCATTCTTGATTTCTCACCTTTTGAGGAACTAAACCTTTTTACCTGTGGGAGTTGAAGAGAAATGTCAGAATTGAATTACAGTACACTATTTGAAGGTTGAAACAAAATTATTTCCTTCTGGTTCTTTATCTTTTATAGAAAAATGTACTCATAGGTATGGAGATTTTTTGAGTTCTTAAGGAGGATGGTCATGGGAACCCCTAGATTCACAGCCAATTTGGCAAAAGCACAAGTAAACTAAGAACCCTCTGAGTGAGACTGGCAACTATGCCCTTTATGTTGTGTGGTACATACCAACGCCAGGGGGTTAGTGCCAGAACTGAATTACACTGTACCTGTCGGGGTTAAAACAGAATACTTTCTTCCAAAGCTGCTCTACCAAAACCAAGACAAAGTTCCAAAGCCCAGTATTCGAGACTATCCAAGCTCCTTCTCAGCTCCCACAGTAAATATAATTTTCTTAACATCTACTATACGAAGTCATTGCAATACATGTTGATGGGGAGAAAATGGGAAAGTAAGACCTAAAATTTGTCAGTGTAAGATATGGTTTTACCCATACTAAACTCCTTGTGACTATTTCCTATAGTTCCCTATTTTCCTACTTATGCTCATGCCATTCACTCTTACCTAGAGTCCTTTAGAGCCTATTTCTATTTATAAGAAATCTACTTGAATTTATTGGTCTGATCAATTGTTACTTCCACAGTGAAGCTTTCTTTGGCCATAACTGAAACTGATTTTAAAATCTCAGTTTCAAGGCAAACGAACATATCAGAAATCTAGTAGTCACTGTTCTTACCACTTCTACGATAAATTTGAACAAATCACTTGAGCTTTTAAAACATAATACACTACATTTCTCAGAAAGCTCCCCTGCCTTGAAACACATACCTTTCAAAGCACAGCTACATTCTTTAAGGGAAAGTGCCAACAGGCATCAATAAAGAAAAGACAAGAAACCAGAGTGAGACGCTAATACGGATCCTACGGCTACCCCACCACAACTGGTGTCCAAAGAACCAGGAACTCAGAGCCCAGTAAGGAATGAGAGATTGATCATAGGCTCATGAAAATACTGCACTAGATCTGAGACATCTGCATAAAGTTAAGAAGTTTTTGAATGTATGAGTTAGTTAGAAAAAATAAAAATAAAACTACAGGTCTTAGTCTGGGTTCTAAAATGCTGAGAAGTAGTTTCCCCTGAGAATTCACACGTATCTGAAGTTCTGAATATAACAACTCCAATCCAAACACCAAAAAAACTGCTACCAGGAGCAAGTCCCTGAAGAAAAGCAACAGGTAAATTAAAGCCAAGACTTCAGATATTAAAATGATCATTTATAGTACAGGATGTTTTTAAATGAGAATGAAAACATGAGCATAAAACCCATTTCTAAGCACATCTGTAATGAGAACTAAACTAAATTTCTCAAATGGAAAATAAAATAAAATAACAAGTCAGTGGATGAATTAAATAGTAAATTAGACAACTGAAGAAAGAGCAAGAGCTAGTTCTGAACAAGATACCTACAATTTAAGATTTAAAAAGAGAGAAAAAGAAATGGAAGATGGAATGAAAAAAATCTATGTCCAACTAGAGGATATGGAAAAGGAGATATTCAACACTCAAAGAAATAATATTTTATGAATTCCCAGCTCTAACATAAAATGTCAACACTTAAATACAAGAAGCATGAATTATCTTAAGTAGAATAAACTTAAAAAACAATCCATATCTAGACACATTATGATAAAATTACATGTGAAAAGTAAATGTTTTAAAATAATTTTCTCTTCCTTCACAGGTTGTCATAATTAATTAGAATCCATAACTTTGTATATAAGTCTTCTCAAAATGTTTTAGTCCCACTGCAAATTTCTGAGAAACCCTTTTCATCTTGTAGATGTTGAAAACCATTAAAACCTGCCTGCATTTTTGCAACCAAATGAAATAAGATGGTTATGCTTCTCTCTCCTTTGCCTTCTAACTTCCAGGAGGGCAAGATCCATGAGGAGTTGCTACAGTGTTAATCTTCCCGAGCCTGAATTAACTAAGTGCAGAGCCAGGGAGCATGATATGCCTGGGTGCTTCAGGCATTCCTTCCAGTTCCAGTCATTCAAGTGTTGAACAAACACTCACTGTGAGCTGCCGCAAGAACTCTGGATGATGTAAACATAACTAAACAGATAATTTTCTTTTCAGTCTATTAAAAAGGCAAGCAGAATTATACCTCACCATATACTAACCATGAGTAGGAAGATGATATGAAACTGTCCATGCAACTTTCACTGGCAAACAAGAGTTCACTATGCAACTGATAAACTTTGTGAATAAAAATATTTTTAAAAGTAAATAAAACAAAATTTGAAAATTCTATTGTAAACTATATTCCCTTTATGACAGTTTCAACTAAAAAGTCAATTAATTTAATACCTACTACTCTTCCACTTTACATAGGGCCCAATCACAGTCAAGAATGTACTACATGAGGAAAAATATTTTAAGAAAAAATCCTCTAGCCAGGTGTTGTGGCACACACCTGTAATCTAGAACTTGAGAGGCTGAGGCAGGAAGTGTGAGTCTGAGGCCAGCCCAGGCTATATAGCGAGTTCAAAACCAGCCTGAACTACACAGCAAGACCCTGTCTCAAAAAACAAACAGGCCAGGGATTTAGCTCAGTGGTACCACGCCTGCCTCGCAAGTACAAGGTCCTGAGTTTGATCCTGGTACTGAAAAACAAACTAACAAAGTAACAACAAAAAAAGAATAAATCCTCTGCTGAGAGACTCATATCCAAGCTTGGTCCCAAAAATAGCAAGGGTTACTAAAATAGCTTATGGTGAAATACTGAGGGAAAATGATTGTTTAAGAATCTCTAGATATAAAAGATTTTTAGTATTAAGACCTCATCTGATCTTTCACAGAAATCACATGCAGCATATTAATTTTTGAAATAAGATTTTTCCTCTTAGATCTCTACCAGCAGTAGCAATGAAGTATGCTAACAGAACAGAAGTTCAAGGCAGAATTACTCAAACTAGCATTAGAAATCAATGCAGTATAAAACTGTCAGAGGTCTCAACAAGAATTATAACAGGTTACTTAACAGAAATGTCTGTGTATATGAACATAAATGTTTATATACACACATGTATTTATACACTTTCCCAATAGAAATTGATGATGATATAGAAATAAGCATTACAAATCTAGAACACCTGTATATAAAACAAAAGACAGAGGAGTAAATACATTACAGAAAATCTTCAGAAGAAATGACACAAAGTAGTTTAGTAAATGTGAGTAGGGAGTGCTACTACATTTGCTGATGTGAGATTTTAAAACTTCTGTAACTTCATATTCACATACTATATAAATGGTTATTTTAAAAATCAAAGTATTTTCCAAAAAAAAAAAAAATCAAAGTATTTTCTATCAACCTAACTATGTAGATAAAATAATAAACGAAAATAATAAATTCTTGCTGTCCCCCAAAACTGTTATTCTATATTTTAAAGGCTATTTTCCAATCAAATTGACTTTTTAAAAGACATCTCTACAAAAATCTAGTCCCACTGGCTTCAATATAATCACTATCACCACAGGTCAATGGAAAGGACAGTGGAACAACATAATGTCACAAACCTACATGTTTCTGTTCTCCAATATCTGCTTTATCATCTTTTTATTTTTCACTTTTTTTTTTTTTTTTTAGACAAAGTCTCGCTATGTAGTTCAGGCTGGCCTTGAACTCATGGCAATCCTCCTGCCTCAGCCTCCCAGTGCTGTGACTGCAGGCGTGCCCACAACACCCAGTTCAGACACACATATCTATCTGTATATATGCACATGTATGTATACTGTATGTGTATCATGACAACATATATGCCGGAAGAAGAGTAAACTCAGGGGTGAGAATAAAACTTTTCACAGCATCATCTCTTGTGTTTTTGCAACTTCATGCTTTTGTTATGTTATGACCTATAATGCAGTTTACTGGAAGATAAAATTAACAACAAATCAGAGCACATTCTTTGTGAGACATGAGCATAACTAAGTTTTATATATATTTTTATTACACTCAGTGAAATCAAGTGAAACCATTTCCACGTGTATGTGTTCAGAATAATGTCCACATAGGGCCACCATTTTCACAGCTCATCCAACCATTTGAAACGATACATTTTATTGTATAGTGACCGTACCTCAGAGAATATGGAGGGCAGAGCTTCTCTAAGTTATACCCTAAATATAGAGGGCAGAGCTTCTTCTGTGTGGTAGTAACAGTCTCTAACCTTTCAGTGCAAATACCAAACCTTACGAGAACCATACTTAAAATGGTACAAGTACTACAAGGGACGAGACCATTCTGGAGTTTATCTCTGGAGATTTATCACTGCAACAAAAAGCAGTTCCAGTTACATACTCCCTGTACAATGAGCCTGAGCATAAGTTCCTCAAGAGCCAGGCCTGTAATCCTAGCACGCGGGAGACTGAGGCAGGAGGACTGCTGCCAGCCTGGGCTACATAGTAAGTTCAAGGCCAGCCTGAACTACATAGCAAGACTCTGTCCAAAAAAAAAAAAAAAAATTTCCTAAAGGAACTGCTGCACTTGCAGACATTTAGCACTAAAACAAATTTTGGCCTGGAGGCTCAGTCCATTTCATACTGTAATACTGTCTCAAGTTAATGACATTCTAGGGATTCAACAGCTAAGGGACAGACCAAAGTTACAGAAAATATCAAAAAACTAGATACTGTAATTTATTTTTACAATATATATGAAACACATTATACTGATTTACGAAACAGGGAGAAAAGACATCTTGGATATTACAATAGTATTTCTATTTCTACATTACCAAAACTTGATTTTTATGGTCTCATCTACATGATATTCTGAGTTATTACATTTAATTTTGAAATATTTCAAGTATATGAAAAAATGCAAAGAATTATTAGAGATTTATGTTAACTACTATCCTAGCTTCTGAAATTCTAGTGGTCTGCATGACAACTTTCCTATCCTGGTTCTTACCTCTTGTCATTGGTGTGATAGCAACACAACTAGACATACAATCATATCTAGAATTTAAGACTGTCCACAACCCAACCAAGAGGAGATTTAAATTAACATAGAAATGGGACAACACCTTAAGAAAATAGCTTAATTTTTTAAAATTTCAAACTGTTTTGAGATTATACAATAATGTAACACAATTTATTAAAAGTACCAGAGAATAACATCAAAAACAAACTCCTATACAAAACATGTTACATTTTAGAAAGCCCTTTCACCTTTTACTTATATCATCAAATCCTCATAAAATGATAATGCTCTAGTTAGGTGGATAGTAGTTGCACAATCAAAACAAAACCCTGTTTCTCAAAATGGTATCAACTAAAAATATAGATTAAATCCCTTCTTGTCCCTTAAATTTTTGGAAAATGCTTAAAAGAAAAACAAGTATCTAATAGTAAAAAATAACATTTGCTAACATTTCTTGAATTTAATATTCTTCCATTCCAACCCTATCAAGTTAATTGTTTCATACCAACTATACCAATATTTTCTTTTAAAAAAACCAACACCCAGACCGGGGATTTAGCTCAGTGGTTTCGCTGCCTGCTGCGCAAGTGCAAGGACCCGAGTTCGATCCCCGGCACAACAAACAAAAAACCCAACACCCACCCTCCAAAAGTGTTTTCTTTATTTAAAAATAACGAAGACAAGGGAGCATACTGACCAAAATGACTGAAGTCAAAAACTGTTTTGAAAATTTTTGAACAGAATCTCAGTCACAGGTGGAAAAAGACAAAAAAAGAAGCATAGCTAATAAGTACTTATGTGCAAAGTGATATGAGCCAAAGATTATCTACCTTATGTAGACTGCAACCTCACCTGTTCGATCTCTTTGGTTTTCGATGCTATTGCTTTACAGCGACTGCTGAGCTGACTGTCTTCAAACAATTCTGTGCTGTCTGCTGCATTGGTCTCCGGCTCCTCTGGCTGCTCAATGAATAACGGTGCTGTAGGTCCCGCCTTGAAAAAATGTTCCAAATCTTTACTTACTTTCTTAAAGGACATAGAGCACTTCAGATGGTACATTATATTGAGAAAACACTAGGTTTAATCTGTTTTAAGAAAACTTTTAATCCCATTATACATATGAAGAGGATTAAAGAGGAAATGATTGTTTTTTAAATTTTAGGTAAAACACAGCCTCTAGGCTTATTACATGCCAAAATTATACTTCAGTCTATATTAAGATACAGCTAGAGGGCCAGGGATTTAGCTCAGTGGTTCCACTGCCGGCCTCGCAAGTGCAAGGTCCCGATTTTGATCCCCGGTACCAAAAAAAGAAAAGATACAGCTAGAAAATTTTGCCCCATAAGTACTCCTTAAACAGTCTAATTTGGAATATACAGGAGAAAAAGTCCAACTACAAGTGAAAGTGTGCACACATAAAAGAATAAAAGGAACATAGGAAAGGGTTCCACTTTCTAAAGTTAAAACACCTTGCTACTGTAACTTAAGCACTTACTGAAATCATTAAAGAGAAAACAATCCAACAAAACATAATAACCACTAATATTTTTCCTGGGCTTGGTGGTATAGGCCTATAATCAGGAGGCTGAAGCAGTAGGACTGTGCACTCTAGGTCAGCCTGGGCTACACAGCAAATTCCAGGCCAATCTAGACAACACAACAAGAGCTTATCTCAAACATGAACACATAAAAACACCAAGTCTCAAGTAACAAATCAATAGTGAATAACTGAGCCGGGGATTTAGCTCAGTGGTGCTGCCACCTGCCTTGCAAGCACAAGATCCTGAGTTTGATCCCCAGTACCAAAAATAAGTGAATAATCTCATAGCCAAGAGGCTATTCCCTATTAATATATGCCCACTGTGTCACAAAGGTGGTTACAGACAGAAACACATACATCTACACATATGCATATCCATAGGTATCTCTGGAGTAACACTCTCCGTGGGAAAGGGATTAAAGCAGGTTTCCGACAAGAACAACACGGAAGTGAAGAGGATGCAAGGGACACACTGTGAATGCTTCAATACCTGTTGTAGTGTGCAAAGGTGGCAGTCTGGAGAATGAAAAGATTACTTGGAGACAACATTTGGTCCGAACACTCAGAGGTCCACAGGGACTGTCCCGAGAGGTTCTAGTGTGAGGGAGTCTCAAGAGACCAGTGCTGAACCCAGAACTCTCTTGATTTTGTTGCAGCGAAATACAGGAAGAAAAGCAGTCTGAGTGTCAAGGAACAAGAAGGTCTGCTACCTGCCATTTCTTAGGGTAATCGGAGCAACTTATTGGGCAGGTGGAAGGACAAAGGTTGAACCTATTATGCTTCCCAGATCTTTAACCATACATTCCAGAGCATGCGTGCTTTTGCCTCGCAGGCCCCTTTATGACTACAATCATTCACTCCTCTGACCAAGGCCCCCAAGTAACCCCTCCCCATTTTTTGTTTTAAGCATTAGGGATTGAGGAGAAGAGGAATGTGGTATAAATAGGTATTGGGCTTGCTGCAGGAAGTCATCATGGCCTCAACACAGTGTGTTCGTTGGAACAGCACACAGAGAGCTTTTAGGACTGCAAGAAGACACAACAAAAATATTATTCCTATAGCAGTAAGTATCCATATATAGTGGTACCTCAGTTCATGAACCTAATTCTTACCACAACTCTGGTCACAGAATTTGTTCCATGACTCTGACTGTAACCAAATTCTGAGACCAGAATCATGGAAAGAATTAAGTTCATGAACCGGAGGTTGAGGCCAGAGAGCCAGTTTTTGGGGTTGAGCCAGCAGGCAACAGTATTACGATGATCTAGAGTGACACTGCAAGCTTCCATTTAAAGTTTGTGAAGCTGGGCCTTCAGTCGGCCCTGGACATAAGAAATCTCCCCAGTAAGATCCATATGAAAAGCACCACGGAGCACCGCATCCCAGGAACCAGAGCTATTAAACAGGATGGGTATGATACACACAGAATGACATCCTGCATCACACTAAGTGGAGCCAACTGACAGCAGGCTCAAGAGCGTCAGGGCATTGTTATGATCTCTCTGTCAATGCTAGTCTATCTTAGCAATGCAGAGGTAACGTTTTTTTGAAAGTAGCTGTCCATGGTTTGAGTACTTTGTAAGAAATGGGTCAAAGCAACTGCTGCGGTCACCACTGTGGCTGCCAGTGCTGTGGCTGCAATAGCAGCTGCAATCAGAATACCAAGAAAACGTTTTTCTCTGCTATGTTCAAGTGCTGAGGTAACCTGTTCAAGGACGGAATTTCCTGTCCATTCTCTCATGAGGACAGTGGGGAGCCACGCTTTGGCGGGTTGTCTGGGTACCACAATATGAGTAATATTTAATAGGGAAATATCAAGGTTGGTGACACACGGAGTGAGCCATGTAGCATTAGCTGGTGGGTAACACTAAGTGCTTTCGGGTGGCTAGAAGAACTGTACTCTGCACATGTCAGTTGTTAGACTAAAATGTATGGGCGGGAGCTCGAATCATCACATGGTCAGAGGTATCATGGAAACCCATGTGATGAGTTTACTTACGGGCCAATAGTTGCTAATTCTGAGAATATAAGGGAAAAGGGGGATAGCTAAATGCCACAGAGATTTTTTAAGAGGAGAAATATAAGTGCCTGAGGAGAGGCACAGTAAAGGCCCACTGAGCCCATGGTTCCATAATGCTGAGCTGCTGCTATGAATAAAGGGTAAGCATAATTCCAGGGAGAGCTAGACTTTAGCACTACTAAATTGTGAGGTCCCCGATTTTCTAGAGTCAAACTGTAAGAGAGGGGATAACGGTAGGTTGGTGACCTACATGAGGCCCATCCCAAATCTGGGCCATCTCAGATGGGCACCCAGGGGTGAGAGCAGGAGGGAATACGGGGCTTGGGAAAGTGTCTTCTGGACCAGGGGGCTCCTCCTACTCTGGCACTGTTAAAAAAAAAGCCTGATGACAGGCTCCCTCCATTTGAATACCTCCTATGAAAATATAGTTCACATACTACTGGGGCCAGAAGGGAACGTGATAGCTACTATCAGTGATGTTGGTGACCACAGGCAAGGGAAATTCTTCTGCCAAAAAGGACCTCTCCTGGGGTTAACGGGTGCCACCCATTAGAATAACCAGAGTGGCTGCAGTCCCTCTCACAGTCCCACAAGGGGCCAGGAGGTGGCAGCCAAGTTCCGCCTGTATAAGAGGTATCTTTAGAAGAAGGGGGTGGGGTTGTACCAGATCTCTCCATGTGACTATGTCAAAAACAGGTGGGGTAAGAACATGGGCCCAGAAGACCACGCCACTTACTTACTTACTTGAGGTAAATGTACCAGCAAGCTCAAAAGAATAAGGGACCTTTTTACCTGTGTAGCCTTGGAGTTGGATGTGATCTGCTCTATCATTGAAAGAAACAAGTTTTCAGGAGAGGAGGGGGTTCCTGTGATTTGGAGAGTTTGTTCGGCTTGATTAGTAAGCTTCTTAATGCCTCCCCAGGTGGGTCCTGAAGCATGTGTTGTAGAGGGCAGGGGACCCATCCTTTTCTTCTTTTTGTTCATTCCTGGGGGAAGTTGTATTGCCAGCTTCTGGAGCTCCAGGAGAGGATTGCTTCCCAACTCATTACACATGGTAGGGACGCACAGCCTTTGCAGGAACCCAAACTGCGCCTGTGGGTGACAAAACGGATGCATTCCCTCTCCCCCTCCCCCAGGTAAGCAATTCCATGGGCCCCAGCCACTGTGGACCCAATAAAAGCTGTTGATAAAGAACCAATGATCTCGGTCCTTCCTTTATGGGAATAAAATGTTTTCTTCTGCTCTGAAGCCATCTGAGTCAAAATTTTAAAACTTTAAAGAGTGCTTTATATAACTGTTCCTGTGGAAGAACTCTACCATATCCTGCCCCCCCATTTTTTTTCATAGTCCCCCTTTTAAATACCTGAATTTTGAGGAGCCCAATCAGCCCTCAAATGGGCCACTATAGCTTGTCTGGTAGGATTATGAGGTATATCAGTGACATGTTTAACATGCCAGAGTTGGGAAGAATACCTCAAAAGAATTGGATGCATGGGCAGGGCAGATTTTCCTCTATCTTCTTCATGGAGTGGGATAATGAAAAGGCAATCATTAAGATCCACAACTATAAGACAATAGGTTTCAGGGATAAAAGGAGGGTTAGGGACTATGTGGCTGTTCACCTGATAGAGGTCATGTAATAGCCTCCATTTTCCTGATATTTTGGTATTCAGAAAACTGGACTGTTCCACAAGCTACAAGCAGGATCAGTATGGCCCGCATGCAGTTGCCCTTCCACCAACAGGTGGGCCTGTTTCGGTTTCTCCTCTTCAGAGATCATTCTTCCACCCAAAATGGAAAAACAAGCACACTGACCTAGCTCACTTAACAACTGGACAGTGAGAAGGCCTCTGGGCTGATAACCCTAAACTTTAACCCTGCCGTAGAAGTGCAGGCTACTCCGTGGCTGCCTATTTCCCCTTATGGAATGAGAAGTTGGACCTTGTTCTTTTTGCAGGCTTTGGAAGATTGACTGGTCCTCCAAGATGATCTGCAGCAGCCAGTTGCTTCGGAGTTTCCCACCTCACACAGAGCGTCACTTCTCACAGTATGCAACTGTGGTAGCTCGGAGGATGAAAACATTACTTGGAGATGATACTTGGTCTGATACTTGGTCTGAACACCGAGAGGCCCACAGGGACTGTCCCAAGAGCAACCAGTGTGAGGAAGTCTCAAAGGAGAAGTGCTGAATCAAGAACACTCTGGCTTTTATTGCAAGGAAATACAGGAAGAAAAGTAGCTTGGGTGTCAAAGAACAAGGAGGTCTGCTGTATGACACTTTTTAGGGTAATCTAAGCAATTTATCAGGCAGGTAGAAGGACACAGGCCAAACCTATTATGCTATGCTTCCCTAATCTTTAACCATACATTCCAGTGCCTGCAGGCTTTTTGCCCTGCAGGTCCTTTCTTAATTTTAACCATACATTCCAGAGCAGGCGTGCTTTTGCCCCGCAGGCCCCTTCATGACTTTAATCATTCACTCTTCTGGACAGGTTCCCCACAAACACCATTTGCATTTCTGATACATACATATATTAGCTACTAAAAAACTACTCTTAACAAGTCTGAGGTGCAAAATTTAAGGGATTTAAATCAAAATCATGAGCATCATTTAAGAAATAAATTCTAACATCAATATATCCTAGTAACCAGAACCATAAGAAATAAGTTTACAGTCTTTGTAAACTGTTTAGTTTCCAGTACTATAGTAAAGCAGCACGAAAGTGACAAAAACAGTCCTACAAACAAAAGATGTAAATTGGGGAGCACATCAGAGGCAACAAGTTTTGGTAAATCAAAAAGCAAGGACCCAAGATACATCATGTAAAGGTACAATCCCAATGATGAATGCAACTGTATTGTATACCTAAAATGTACCAATAAACTTAACAAAAAACAAAGCAAGAAGAAAAAGTAACTGACAAAAAGCACAACAGACCTGTTCTATTGGAATGTTCTAATAACCTTCAAATAATCTGGCTTTCATTTAGAGTGTAAAGCCAATCTCTAACAGCTATTTATGGATGGTAAATTATATTTCCACAAAACATGACTGAACTCTCCTCAACAGTAACCTCTAATGCAGTGCCTGACCCAAGCAGATGGAGAATATATAGTGAATTTAAAGCCAGTACAGTATTTTTCTCTGAAAATGTGTGCCTTGAAACACATACGCTGTTTAAAAACAATCTATAATTAAAAGTTTGGTAAATCAAACTCCATTATTAATTCTTTCACAGACACAGATGAGCATATTAATATATTAAAATTGCTATATAGTACTGACATAGCAAAACCAATCTACCTCTATTAAATATATCAATCTACCTCTTTTAAATACAGCATTTCCCAAACATACTGGCTAAGAGAATCTTTTTTTCTCCCTCAGACTAAGACCCTACAGAATTACCAGTTTGTCAAAACCTTTCAGAAATGTTCTATTACAGTCCAAAAGATCAAAGTATAAAACTGAACAGAGGAATGAACTGCAATAAGCCTGAATATTTAAGTATATTATTGAATTTATATTCACTTTCCCTGGACTTTAAAAATTCCAGGGTCTGGGCTGGGGATTTAGCTCAGTGGTTTCCCCACCTGCTGCGCAAGAGCAAGGATCCGAGTTCAATCCCTGGTACCAAAAAAAAAAAACAAAAAAAACTTCCAGGGTCTCCCATAGAAACTAAAAATTATACAATGGCAGCAACAGAAGATAAGCAAGAAATCCAAGAAACTCAGTTTTGTGCAAGCGCAAGGACCTGAGTTCAATCCCTGGTACCAAAAAAAAAAAAAAATTCCAGGGTCTCCCATAGAAACTGCTAAAAATTATACGATGGCAGCAACAGAAGATAAGCAAGAAACTCAGTTTCTTTCAACTCATAAAAGTGAGTTTACACAATATTTCCAAAGTAATCTTTAATATTATCTTATTTAATATTATCCTCTTTAATATTATTTAAAGAGCTAAAGGAGTACCAGACCACCACAATTAGATTTAAACAGATACATAAATGAAACAAAACTATGCCAAATTCTTAACATCAAGCAAAGGTCTTTCTTCATTCTAAGTTATTCTATAAAATTAGGTATGAATTTACAGGAGAAGGGTCAAAATTCTGTCTCGCCACAAGTACGGATCCTTGAGAAAACTATTTAACAGCCTGTGAACTTATATTACTATTATCTGAGGAAAATATTAATAAGATGTTTGGACTCAGTTTACAAAGCCTAAAAAAAACTTCTCTACTTCTTTATTTCCCGTATGAAAAAAGTTTCAACCTGACTAGGAAAACACTGTAGACAAGGGTAGGGTATGAAACTAATGCTGCCGTCCACCATTAATGATATACACTGACAAGCACACATCAGTAATCCAGGTCCTATGCTCACACGTACCTCTCCCCTTTCAGCCAACAAAAGACCATACCTGACCTATGACACTACTTCCAGATTTTCAGGGTTATCTAGTTTACATTAATCCCAAATCTAACAAATTCTGGTCAAATTTTATTAGAGAAAAAACAAAGAAGTTTAAGAAGTCTTTCTAGAACCCAATGTGCCTGACTATTCAGTGTCAAAATCTACCCAAGAAATGAGAAAACATGAATATTTAAAATCTGAAAAAGGTACATAGTAAAATTCTGTCAGAAATTATTATAAAAAATTGATGTGAAGGGCCGGGGATTTAGCTCAGTGGTTTCCCCACCTCCCAAGTCCCAATACCCGATACCAAAAAAAAAAAAATTGATGTGAAGATGGGGAAGATGAATGTATATATTAATATTCACAAGTACAACCTTCCTTCTGTATAAAAATAAGACCTAAATATATATTTTTAAAGTCTCATTTTATTAATAAGTCATTACACAAATAAGAAATGAGTTTTAGTCCAAAACAGCAATGCTGAAGTACAAATATCTACATATATTTTTAAAAACACTACTCTAGGACTGGGAGTATAGCTCAGAGGTACAGCACTCGCCCAGCACATTCAAAACCCTGGGTTCAATCCCCAGTACTACCATAAAAAAACAAAAAACAAAAAGCACTAAACTGTTGTTTTTTTATTCTAAATTAAAAGGGCAAAACTCTTTTATTTAAGGTTACCCCTGCCAGGGATTTAGCTCACAGGTTCTGCTGCCTGCCTCCCAAGCCAAGCGCAAGGTCCTGAGTTCGATACCCGGTACCAAAAATAAATAAATAAAGTTACCCTATTAATTGTATTACTATTCAATTGTTCATGCTTTTAAACAGTGCTAGGAAAGGGCTAAAAAGAAAATTTCTGATGCTTTTGATACATTTACTCAAGAATATGCAACAAACCTATTTTAGGGTTACAATAACAAGGAAACCTTGAACTATTTAAGAACAATTGCTATCTAAATGACAGATCAGCATTTGTATTCAGAAGAAAGGCTCTATTTGGGTAAGTTTTGACAGGGTTTATGCTTCTTATGAGCAGTGTAATCAGTTGTTTTGGAAAGGATCTTTTAATACAAAGATGAGGATGATTTTTTTTTTTTTGAGAGAGGGTTTCACTATGTAGGTCAAGTTGGCCTTGAATTTGTGGTGATCCTCCTGTCTCAGCCACCCAAGTGCTGGGATTACAGGTGTGCACCACAACACCCAGTTGTAACCCTATCATTGTTATAAAGAATTCTAATAATCCCTTTTATGAAAAAACTTTCCATAGAAGTTATCCCAGAATACATCAAAAAGCCAAATTTTTCCTTCAAATATAGTTATTTATCAAGATAAGGAAATTTATTATCTCTGCCTACCATGTCCACATTAATTCTTTTAGGATCAAATCCTGCATTTAAAAATTTAGTTCCTGAAATTCCTTTGACTAGAGATGTTATACATTATACAGAAGTTTTTCAAATTATTTTCAAATATTTTAATACAAACATGTCATAAACAATTTTCCATAACCCCCAAATCAAGATTATTACTCTGGGGGCCAGGGATTTAGCTCAGTGGCAGTTGCAAGGTCCTGAGTTTGATCCCCAGTATATTTAAAAAAAAAAAGGATTATTACTCTGTATGGCAAATTTTAATAATTCAGGAGCACATTTTCCTCTAAATGTATTTTGAGGTACTACAACAAAGCAAATGTGTTCCACCTGTAAGGTAGCCACACAAAACCTGGAGGTGTCAAACATAATGGAGAAGTGATACCATACCTGGAACTCAGAAATCACAGGCAAGTTGCTGTCATCTGACTTCTCCAGCTTTTCAGCAGCCCACTTGCTGGCAGCCTCAGCAAGTTCCTTTTCAGTTAGCCTGCCGGGTTTATCTAACACCTAGTAAAAATCAGAGCATTTCTATAACAATTACCAAAGGTGTTTACACTTCAGATACATCAAGAGTCACACCCTACTTATACTTCAAATCACAAAATCCTTCAAATTGATGACAGGAACTGGTACTCTTTTTCCCTTTCCTTCAAAAACAATAAACAAAAGGTTTGTTTAAGCAGCCAGTCCTTTGGGACACCTACACTAGATATGACCCAATTTCATTTACACAGAACTTCAGAGACTCATCTAAGGCATAAAGCAGAGACTGTGACAGCTCTAATACTAACTGTATATGTATAGAACACAAAAGATGTGCTGCTTTCAACTTGTATCTTTAATTATGTTCAATGAAAAAATAATGCCAAAATTTCATTAAGGTCCATTCCTGCTTAACACAATAGAAAATCCTAGATACGCTATCTTTATAAATTATATAAATCTTACTACTTACAGAGAATTTTTAAATTTAAGTTTCATTGTTTGAGCCTACCCCTATTTCTTTTCTCTAACCTAATATAATACAAACAAAGTGTGGGCTTTGGAATTAAAGACAAATCTGAGTTCAAGTGAAATTTACCTACTTGCTAGAAAGATGGTTTTATATATATAACAATACTTTCAGTCTTGGCATTCTCATTAACTAAGCAGGATTCACAATGTTCACATTAGAAAGTAGTTTTGAGAATTCAAAGAGGCAACAGATCTGAAAATATCTAAGGTAATGTGTGACACTTTTTTTCTATATTCCATGATATCAATCTATTTTTTACATTAATCTATTATAGTAAAACACCTGAAGAAAATTAATCAGCTCATGGGGGAAATATAAAATCAAAGAAAACAAAAGGTATTTCTGCAACACATATAATTTGCCTAAAGTCATTTAAAGGCTTACACTATAGATTAAAGTACTAAAGCACGAATTAGGAAAACTCTTTTCTTAAGGCCCTTACATTAACTCATTAATTCCATTCCATTTCCATAGAATAATTTTCCTCACTTGTGCCACCACACCTAATTTTCTCCTATCTCTTGCTTCTCAAGTCATATCACTGACTCCAAGTATATCTCTGTCCTAGTGCTCCCTTCGGCAGCACATATACTAAAATTGGAACGATACAGAGAAGATTAGCATGGCCCCTGAGCAAGGATATCCCTGTCCTCTGGAAGACAGTCCAGTAAAAATCTCCATCTTCCGGTGCATTTCATTAATAAAGTGCTTCTGTATACAAACAAGAAAAGTACTTTAATTAAACAGAAGCTCATGGAGATGATGAGAGTGCACCTTATTACCTCAAATTATAACCCCGGAGACTGAAATGCTAGTTCCCCGGCCCAAGTCACTAGTGAATCCTGATGGAAAGGGCACCTGAACTTCCTCACACTGGCCACTGGTACAGTCACAGTGACGATCTCTATGGAGGTGTGGGAGAGTAAAATACCTCACCCCAAACACACTTCTTTGCCATATTTTGACTTGGTGATTCAGAGGACCTGCAGACAAATAAGTGCTCTGAAAAGCTGTCCTCTTACAAAACAGAAATTTACATACATAGCTACACGAGATAATATAAAACGTATAGATAGCAGCTTTTCTCTGAGATCTCCATCTGCCTAGGAAAGACTCTTCACCTCTCAGGCAGAGAGGCCACAGCTGGCTGTGTGCATAATCAGGAAGGTTTTGATCCAGAATTTCCCTCCTGAACCTCCCGTGGCTTGTGAGGCTACCTCATCCCTTCAGGAGGCCCAAGCCCTATTCTTCTGTAGGTATTACAGGAGGTAGTATATAAACTTCGGCCATCTAGTCGTCTCCTTGATGTCACGTACTAAAATT
>NW_004624817.1:0-17329 GCF_000247695.1 Heterocephalus glaber
AAAAAAAAAAAAAATCATATGTGCATATAATTTCCTGAAAAGGAAAACATAAAGCAATCATGTAAAGACAAATAAATGGATGGTAATTTAAAAAAAATTACCTGATGGAACACAGGCTCTTTTACCTTAAGATAAACCTGTAAGATATTAGAAGAAACAAATGTGAATGAAATCTATTATTGAGGAAGTGTATTCCAACTACTCTGGAAATTCTAAACCTCTCCTGTTCCACTCATAATTCTAAACCTCTCCTGTTCCAGCCACATAAAAACTAATCAGATTAGGTGGCATGCCACAGGACGGCTAGTACTCGCAGGTGGCTCTTATGCAGTGTTAGTCTTGCCATGGTAAATAAAATATTTCAAATCTGTTGTGGGTTACTTTGGCCTCTTTGGCTTCTGTATCACTATCAAAGAAGGACAGGAGGCATGGATACTACTAATGAGGGCTGAAGATGTTGACAGTCTCTGTCCCAGATCTGTTCTACAGTAGCAAGAACACTGGGGTTAGAGTTAAGAAGCCAATTTTCTTTTTCTTTTTTTTTTTTAAGAAGCCAATTTTCAAACACACCACTTAAATGCATTGAGCAAAAGATTCATTTTTCCTTGTCTAGATAATGTAGAATAATAGTGGTGAGGAATGATAAGCTAAAATACATGAAAATGTCTAGCACACAGATGCATTTCAGTTATTTACCTAGATGCATCTCACGTACACAATCCCTGGTTTTATGCTTCAGTGTCATGTGGACAATTAAGTTTCATGCTTCTATATCTTTAAACACGCTGCTCTTTACTTGGCTCAGAAATCCTCCCCCACCAGGAAATACTCCTATTTTAAGATTCAACTTAAGTATATCTCTTTCGTGAAGCCTTTTCTGATCCTTTCTCTGTACACTAGAAGCATTCACTTTCTTTCCTACCATCACCGTCCATATCTCTCCTCTACAAAACAATGTCTTTGATAGCAAGGAATGGGCTTAGATAACTCTACATTCCATTTAATATAGTGATCTAATAAAATTTTCTATAATTTTAACTTTTGGTTACGAAGTTTATTTCTGTACTAAGTTTCTTGTACAGATTATTTCCTTTAAGTAGCTATAGGGCTTTAAAAATATGATGCATCTGAGACAATATATTCTAACTTGAAACTCAGTAAACTCAGTATAAGACAATGCTTTTAATCTCTGAATTTCTTATTACAAAATACTAATTTTGGGGGGCATGCCTCTTAAAGATACTTTTTTCTTAAGACAAAGAATTATGAGTCCTTACTATATACCTAGTATTAATTTTCACAACTAATATGAAATGTATACTATTATTATCTTCATTTTACAGGTAAGTAATTTGCCCAAGGTTTCAGTTACTAAGTAACAGTGTAAGACACAAACTCCTATCTGATTGATTCCAAAGCCTGTTTCTAACTATATTATCTCTTACTTTACAAAGGGGGGTAAGTCTTGACTTTGCCACTGCTTCTCTTTATAAACTTGGCTGGCAAGACAAGTCACTAACACTCTCTAGACTTTATTCTCTTTAAAAAATAGGGCTACAAGACTTCTCCTCTGAAGTTTCAGGATTCTTTCATTATTAACCAGTATGTAGTTAAGGTTTTATGGCTCTGAACATATAAATGACTATTTAAAAGTTTCAGGGGCCTGATGAACTCTTAATCATCAATTAAAATCTCACTAAAGTATTTTCTTTCTGAAGCTTTCTTTGAATTTTTTTTAAAAAATTACACTGGGCCCGAGGATTTAGCTCAGTGGTTCCGTTGCCTGCCTCACAAGCCCAAGGACCCGAGTTCGATCCCTGGTACCAAAAAAATATATAAATAAATAAAATTAAAAATTAAAAAATTACACTGATAAAAACTTAAATTACACATTTATGAAATATCATGTATGCTCAAGCAGTCTTGATTGACACTTCATTATCTCATCACCATATAGCTTTTACTTCTACTACTGCAATGATCTTTTTTTTTTTTTTCTTGGTACTGGGGATCACACTCAGGACCTTGCGCTTGCGAGGCAGGCAGTGGCACCACTGAGCTAAATCCCTGGCCCTTGCAATGATCTTTTGATGTAATTCTTTGTTTATGTCTAACTTTTCTAACAGAATGAATTCCTCATGGATAGCAAATGCTTTTTAGTCACCTTTGCATTTCTGGTGCCTGATATGTAAGTTTTTGATAAATGTTTGTTGAAATGAATATTTTCTTAATACAAAAATGCAATTCATTTGAAGGAAAAAGCACTAGAACTGGCTACCTCAAATTATTAGGAAAAGATTAACCATTAAAATAGTCACACTAAGCCCAATGGAGCAAAGTCAATCTCTTGCTTTTAACAAATAGGAGGTAACATGCACATCCATGAGAAAAGTTAGTTTTTTCCACTGCTACTAAATATTTACTTTTTGACCTTATCTCCTTGAAAAAAATTATTTCAACTGCAGAGAAAATAACTCTTGAAAAGGAACAATCCCTAAAAAATAAGATATTCCAGTTGTACATAGAAACAATTCAATTTGAACAGCTTGAAGCAAATATAGGAGGCAAAATGTGCCAAATTCCATAAATGGCAAATTCACATGCTTAATCTGTTATAGACAAAATATGACTTACTGTGGTTACTATTAAACTGAATAGAACTAAGGTAAAAAGCAGATGGTAGTTTACTGAGTTCTTTGTCTTGAAGCATTCAAACCTTTAAAAAAGGGAGAAAGAAACTTTCTTTAGAATATATAACTAGGAACATAAATAGAATGCTGCTTTATCATTTGCTCACATGATGCTGCAAGCTAGTGATACCTATCATTTCTTCCCATTCATGTTCTTATCTTAGATAATCTTATCTTAAGACCCTTCAAGAATTTGGAGGGAGCAGTAGACACTTAAGCTGGGATAATGAGAGGCTTTCTTATGAAAGTTTGGAGTTCAAGAACCATTGAATAAATCAATTAAGTATAGAATTATGAATCAGATGGACTCAAGGTCTGAGGTTGATATTAGGAGGCAACCAAACTGAAGAATCAAGTAGATGAATGATCATATAAGTAATCAGCAAAGAGGGAAGAATAAAATAGATACAAATACTTGAAATGGGGAGAATGTAATAGAGAAAAGAGGGAGGGAGGAAGAAGCTGCCTTCCCAGTTCTACTGAGGTGTACTTTCTGCTATTGGGTTTCATATAATTTTCTCATGTCCTTACAAAAAACAAATCTCTTTTAACTCAAGCTAACTTGAGTAAGTTTCTGTATCTTGCAACTAATTATCACTAAATATATTTGTTTTTTATAAGCAGCTGGTTTTATTTTTTTATATAAACCACTACCATAACTGTTTATTGTCATTATCAAGCATTATGTACTATACATAACCGTATTGCTATACATAACCGTATTGCTATACATTTACATGACTGGCAGCACAATAGGTCTGTCTACATCAGCATCACCACAAAAACTTGAGTAATGTGTTATGCTACAACATTACCATGGCTATGAAATCCCTAGATGACAGGAATTTTTCAGTTTGATTATAATCTTATGGGATAATCATAGTATATACGGTTCACTGTTGACCGAAATATTGTTAAAATGAATACTATATTATAATCTTATTATCATTATCAAGACCATTTGTATCATTTTTTCCTATTATCTATCTTTTATTTTGGTTTTTATTTATATTTGGGTTTCTCATATAAGAGAAGCCATGCAATATTTAAGCTCGTGTGTCTGACTTATTTCACTTAACATCATGGTCTCAAGGTGAATCCATTGTCCTACAAATGACTCAAGTTTATTCTCTATGGCAGAGTAGCACTCTGTTCTATGTAAATACCATATTTTCTTTATCCCTTAAACTGTTGTTGAACATGTAGGCTGCTTCCTAGATTTAGCTATTGTGAACTGTGCTGCTATGAACATAGTTATACATGTAACAATGTAATATGATGTCCTTAACACTTTCAGGAAGATATCTAGAAGGGGAATAAAAGTACTTTTAAAAATAACTGTTATAATTATCTCTTTTCTTAACTGTCTCAACTAGATTGGAAATTTTTTTTGTGCAGGCATACAATCTTACTATTTTTTCATTTATCTAATCTTTAGGATAGTGTCTGATGTACCAGAGATAGTAAGTAAGAAAATATGAATAAAAAACTGGCCATCTGTAAGTATCTAACTTGTGAGGACTGTGTCTTGGTATAGGCAACAGGAGTGTTCTTTCAGTTTATTAACTGGTTGTAGGAATTGGACATACCTTTTATTTCCTTATCTGTAAGGAACTTTGTTGAAATAATTTAAAAATTCCCTTTTACTTTTAAATTCTGTGACTTTATGAACTTAGAATATGATGAAAATGTTGGGTGGGATAGGTTTTTATTTTCAAGTTATGAGTTTATAGCTTGAAAGGGGATGGGAAAATTAGGTGTGATATTTATGAATTATAGTTATCCTTTTCATTCTGTCTGTAGTTTAGAGATTTCTGCTTACCATTTCAAATGTCCTCAAAGCAGGTTATTTGTTAAGAAAACAAAGGTCTTTAGTAGGCCTGGCTTGTATTTCTTACTGGGGTAATCCTACTTTATTATATATAGCCACTTTTTAGTCTGTCCCCTTACTTAGTAAGTTCTTTGATTCTTTTTTTCTACAGAGTTCAGGATCATACCTAACACCAAGGACTTTTACATGTTTCACAAATGAACAAATCTATCTATATCGATCGATACATCTATATATGTATGTATCTATTTCAATAAGGCAGGTTTAATTATGGTTAGAAGTCTAGACTACTTTGTGTACTTGATCTGTCCAAAGAATATCCTAATGAATCAACAGAAAAATCAATTATGTAAAATTAGCAAGGACATGGAATAAAAAAGTGAATACTCAAAAATCAACTGTATTTTCTAAGTGCTAACAATGAACAACCAGAAAACAAAGCTTTAAAACTTTTCCCCCCAGTGCTAGTTATTGAACTGGGGGCTTTGTGGATGCTAGGCATGAGCTATCCTCCTACCTCCAAAATGCAATACCATTTAAAATAGTACCCCAAATCATGGAAAAGTTAGGGTTGAATTTAACAAAGTATGCAGAACATCTATGCATTGAAAACTATAAACATCACTGAGTTAATTAAAGAAAACCTAAATAAATGGAAAATTATGCCACATTCATGGTTTGGAAGACTTAAAAATTGTTAAGATATCAATTGTGCTCTAATTGGTCTATAAAATCAGTATAATCACAATCAATATTCCCGCTGACTTTTTTGGTAGAAATTGATGAGATGATTCTAAAATCTATGTAAAAATGCATAGGACATACAATTTCCAAAGCTATATTTAAAAAGAACAAAATTGGAGGATTTACTCTGTCTTTAAGATTTATAATAAAGATACAATAACAAGACAATAGGTAACTACATGAGGAAACACATGGAGATCAACAGACTAGAGAAAAAAAGTGCCAAGTAGGGCCTAGTGGCTCACATCTGCAATTCCAGCACTCTGGGAGGGTAAGGCAGGAGGATCTCAAGTTTGAGGTTAGCTTAGGTAACTTAGCAAGACCTTGTTTCAAAATAAAAAAAAGGCTAGGGATGTAGCTCAGTGTTCCCTGGGTTCAATCCCCAATACCATGAAAAAAGTCACAGACTGAGAAAACAATTTAAAATATAAATGTCTGGTATTGGACAGGACTTGAGCCCAAAACATAAAGAACTTGCACAAGAAAGCAATTTAATTTCTTTTAAAAAAAAGGCAAAAGATGTGAACGGATCTTTCTTTTTTTTTTTTTTTTGGCACTAGGGATTGAACTTGGGACCTTGTGCTTGCAAGGCAGGCAGTGGAACGAACAGATCTTTTCTAACATAAAACACATTGGGCCAGGGATTTAGCTCAGTAGCACTGTCCCTGGTACCAAAACAAAACAAAACAAACCAAAAACATAAGACACAGAAATAGGCAGTTAACACATGAAAAGATGAATAATATCATTAGTCCTTAAGGAAATGCATATTAATGAGAACAATGGGGAGGTACACTCCTGGGCCCAAACTCAAAACCTGTTACCTAGTAAAAGTATGGTATGACTTTACTCTATCCCCTTACTCTCCCAAACAACTTATGGACCTCAAAACCCGGATATATCATTAAAGCTACGATGCCCTCTCCATATTGCCTTCAAGAATAAACTAGATTGGAAAATAAAACATGTGAATCATCACAGAAAGAGAGAGGCCAAACTAACTCCCCAGCCTTACCCTGCTTGCTACTTATTAAAAGCTTAATTTGTGTTTTCTTCTGAGGCAGAAAGGGTCTTAAAAACTGCTTTTATTAAAAGCAGTTACTGTTCACTTAGGCCTACAGATGCCCAATGGGTAATTAAGAGTTGCATAAAGTTTGGTATCATTGCCTTTATTATGTATTTGCCTCCTTTATTACCTTAAACCTTTGGGTCAGATTACTGCTCAGGTCTGCATATAGGCACATTAATTATTTAGGGAATGTCTGTCTACACAATGGCAATATGAGGTATTTATATAACATATCTCATCTGCTTTCAAGATCGAAGACATTAAAGTAAGAGATTTACAGGGGCATTAACTATCAGTGGGTGCCAAAAGTCTCTAGTCATTGCCCTAAACCTATGGTCACCTTGAATTCCAGTAAAACCTTGGCAAAACTGAGACTACTCCAAGCAGAACCAGTCATCTCATGGAGACTAGAGTGTCTTCTCCAGTGATAAGCACTTCTATGGAGCCATTTTGCAAAACCAAAACTGACATAATGATCAGCCAAACCTACCCCACACAATAACTCCACAAAAGCTGGTCCCTTCCCTTTGTTGACAGGCCAGTCTGATCTTCTCAATCACAGTTGTGCCTCCTTCATCTCCTTAGGGCAAAGTTCCTTCTTCATTTTCTCTTATTTTCCAACTCTGCCTAATAAATCAACTTGTGTCTTTTACTGACGCATCCTAAAATTCCTTTCTGGGATAGTAAGCAAATAACTTGTCTGGGCTGAGTCAAGATCAACAATTCCTCTTTAGAGAGACCTCCTTGGACCTCATACAATGACACTATGATATCCATTTTTAAAAATGAAAAAAAAAAAGATTAAGTGACTTATCAGGGTCATGCAGTTAGTATCAGAATTAGACAATGAGATAAATATCCTTACTTTCTAAGTAAAACTGTTACTGTCCCTAAGAGTTTGCTGACATTATTATTTGAGGTATGACAGAAAAATACAGTGAATGCTTAAATTAAAAAAATTATTACAGTAAAAGACACATTGCCATTAATCCTCTTCAAAACAGTCCCTATTGCTTTGAACACACTTATTCCATCATTCTTGCCACTTTCTGAAGCAGTTCTAGAATCCTCTCTCATGCCTTTAGTAGTGCTGTCATGGTTTCCTTCATGTCCTGAATGGACTGAAAACTTTTACCTTTCACAGTCATTTTGATTTTGGGGAAGAGTCAGAAGTCACATGGTATGAGATCCAATGAAGAAGGTGGATAAGAGTACCACAATGTTTTTATGAGGCTGCCTTTCTGTTGGATGGCATTCAGCAGCAGCATTTGCCATATTTTTGATCACACCTTGTAAAGATACTTATGAGAGATGACTTCCATATACTTTACATATTTAACATTTAGAGAGACTGAATGCTGCAGGGTGATCACTTTTAAATGTTCCCAGGAATTAGGTGGAGCCCAAACTTGCATAGCTTAATTCAGCAAAACTAAAGAGACGAAGGTAAATTCCTTCACTGTTAGAAGACAGTTAATAATTACATGTTGTTATTTGAACATGCACTAAGGAAGGGTCCCACTTCCACACTTCCACTGCATTCTTCTGTGCCAATCAAAACGTTTTTCCAACCTCTCCCAGAGAGAGATTTTGACTATTGTAGTTTTCTCAATCATGGTATATTTCCAGGGATATTTTAGTGTCCTTTAGAGACTGTTTACCTGATAGTGGCCTGGCTAGTATGCTTCTTAATCAAGTTTTGTTTACATGCTTTCAAAAGGTACTCAATATCTATTTGCTTCACTTTATTGTTTATAAAATGAGGACAAACCCATTTGCACAATTGCTGAGAATTAGAGATATTAAGGTCTGGATCTAAAATGTTCCCTCAAAGTCTTATATATTCAGATATGGGACTTTTGGAAGGTGGTTGTATTATGTGGGTGCTATAATCATCAGTGGATTAGTCCACTGATGAGTTCAAAGCTGACTGTGCTGTTTAGAGGTGGGGCCTAGTCAGAAGAGGTGGATCACTGGGGGCGTGATCTGAAAGGGTATATTTTTTCTCAGTTCCTGCCTTCTCTCTCTGCTTCCTGGCTGCCATGGGTTGAGCAGCTTTCCTTTGCGATGCCATTTCTACCTTGGAGCCAGATGACCATAGACTGAATCTTCTGAAACGTGAGCCAAAACAAACCTCTCCTTTAAGTTTCAGGTGTCAGGTATTTTGTTCCAGCAAGGCGAAAGTGACTAATACAGTATGGTATACTGTCTAGCATAACAGATAAATATCAGCACTTATTAGCATTCTTATCTTAATCACTTTAATTTTTCAGGATTGATTATTTTCCCCTGGCAAATTAACTTGATACTGAAATATGAGCTGAAAGGCAATTTTGGATTGGTAATGGTTTGTAAGCTTTTCGTTGTTCTCCTTTATGTTTGTGAACAGCTAATCAAAATAAGCATAGTTTTGGAAGCATTTATTATGCTTCAGAATAAAGAGAATTGAAAGGACACAGATATCTATTTAACATAACTGTGAAACAGACAGAAGATTAAAATGACATAATCACCATACATTAGAAGTGCATTTCACCTTCAATTAACATTTTTATGGCATAATAAATAAAATATTTAAATCTGCATATATTCTTTACTTAAGGAAAGGCAAATTGTGCAATTTAAATCAAATTAGGATCCTACCTAAATCAGTCGCAGGATTTTGAAATCACAGAAGTTAATATACATTGTTTTTTTTAAAGTAAGTTAATATACATTGTAATTTCTCAGAAATGTCCTTTACTGATATAAAATTTACAATTTTCATTATTGCAATCTCTTATAATATAACTAGGTTACATTTGTTAATTTCCTATGAGGCATATAGGAATTTAAAATATATCAAATAAATGAAATTTAAATGTTAATACTTACATGCAGTACACAAAAATGCAACAGCTGTAAATCATTGGGAGTTCATCCAATAGCTATATGAAACAAAGACATAATAGAGTTGAACATGATGAAGCTGCAATTATAATACAAATCAAAATAAAATATCAGAATGATTAAGATCACCTTCTCTTGGGTTTGGGATGTAGCTCTGGTAGTGCATATGGTTAACATGTAAAAGCCCATGCTCCATCCCCAGCCTTCCCTCACCTCCCAAAAAGATTAGTCATCTCTTGTTTTTCTTTCTATTTTTTTTGGTTACTAGGGATCAAACTCAGGACCTTGCGCTTGCCAGGCAGGCGCAGCATCACTAAACTGCATACCCAGCCCCTTTTGTTTTTCTTTATATTTACCATCATTTAATTTACTCCCTGAGTATGTACAGTTTGTTGTTTTTGAACAGATCATCCATCCATCCTAATGTACACATCTAAGTAGCACACCCAACTTGCTATTCACATAAGATAGCCTTGTGCAGTTCACATCATTGAATATCACAAACTATGATACTACATTTCTAGGAAAGAATAATGTCCCCTATCTACATGTTTCTGGGTCTTATTGTATTCTTTTGTATTTCTTTTCATCCTATAACACCTTAAATAGATAAAATATTCACTAACATAAATAAAAAGATGTATTCAAGGCCAGGGAAATAATTTTATTAATTCAAGTAACTGTATGTCTTTAAAAAGTAATATTATTATTATTATTAGCAGAATAGTAGTAATTATGGCCATTATTTATTAAATTGCACTCTGGATATTAATGTAGGTATCAAAGATTGGTTATTTCTAGTCTTTTTTTTTGAAACAAGTTCTCACTATGTGGTTCAGGTTGGCCTTGAGCTCACTATTTAGCCCAGGCAAACCTGAAACTCATGGCTGTCCTCCTGCCTCAGGCTCCCAAGTGCTGGGATTACAGGTATGTATTACCATGCCTGGCCTATTATTTCTAATCTTTAAGTTGATCTTATTAAGTTTATTTATCACTATATACACAATTAATTCTTTATATAATATGTCTACTATGCAATGTGTTAGGAGCTGAGGATACAATGATAAATAAGATACAGTAACTGTCCTCAAGGAATTCACAGGTTAAAAAGGTAGAGAATGGAAAACGTGATCAGATAGAGTAATGACAGCAACAAAAGGAGTACAGAAAAATCAGTAAAGAAATGTCTGGAAATGAAATAGTGGAAAAAAGCATTCTGGGAAGTAAGAAAAGAGCTTATGCAAAGTGAATGATGTATGCTGGTAAATTATTAGAATAGTGAAAATAGTAGCATTTGTGTAAGGTCTTATGGTCAAATGCTTTACAGTTATTATATCACTTAATTTTCATAATTCTAAGATGTTATCATTTTCATTCCAAAATGAACAGTGAGGTTTAGTTAATTTAAGTAGCTTGTCTACGATCAGAGAGGTACTAAGTTGCAGTCAGATTTTGAATGGATTCTACAGCACATCTCTATGTTATATTACCTTCAAAGCTTTTTACTTGAATCACCTTTAGATGTTAAAAAAATGCTGGAGCTAAATCTACCACTAGATATGCAGCATTTACCCAAGTACTGGAACAGAATCTACTGGCTTTACTTAAATACCTTTTGTATTTTTGTCTTCTTTATTTCAGTTTTCATATGTTAGCAAATATTAGTAGAGCTATCCAGCATTTCCATAATTTACTGAGATACCTAAAGGGCCCATTTTTGTGGATCTTCTACTACCCATATATAAAGGTGATCAAAATATATACTAAAATTTAAATTAAAAAAATTTATTACAGTAAAAGACACATTGCCATTAGTCTTCCTCAAAATACTCCCCCTCACTTTGAACACACTTATTTCATCATTCTTGCTACTTTCTGAAGCAGTCCTGGAAGTCATCTTTCATGAGTATTTTCACAAGGTGTGATTAAAAAATATGCCAAATGCTGTTGTTGAGTGCCATCCAACAGGAAGGTAGGCTTGTGAAAACACTGTGGTTAAAACACTGGTATTCTCATCCACCTTATTCACTGGATCTGGCACTGTGTCAATTTTGGCTCCTCCTCAAAATCAAAATGGCCATGAAAGGCAAATGTTTTGAATCAATTCAGGACATGGAGATATCCATGACAATGTAACTAAAGAAAAAGCACTTCTAAAACTGCTTCAGAAAGTGGCAAGAATGATGGAATAAAGGTATTTGAGGTAAGCGAGAGTATTTTGAGAGGGATTAATGGCAATATGTCTTTTACTACAATAACAAAAATTAAACAGTATTTTTTTATCACACCTTGTATTTAGAGGGTAGTATATAAAAAGATCTGTGTTCCTTGTATTACCTCACAGTCCTATCCATATAGCTTAGGAAAGGCACTTGAAATAACTATCATTCTTTTAGTCATTCAGCAAATAAATATTAAGCACTTCTATGTGCCTGACACTATGCTATGTGCTGGAAAGAAAACAGTCCTTGTTTCACATGGTAGTTTGTAATCTAGCAGGGGGAAAGACATCACGGGATATGTGGAGAGGGTAGAGAGGTACGGGAAAGAAGGTGAAAAGAGGAATTAACATATGTTATGTACACACAGCAACTTCCCATACTATGTACTGCACACATCTACTAATAAACTAATAAAAAATAAAGTTAAAAAAGTTAACTGTACAAATAAGTATTTAACTGTAATAATGGTAAGTGCTATGAAGGATAAATACAGAGTACCATAATTACAAAATAATGATTTTAACTTAGAAATCCTCCACTGGAAACCTTCATTGAAAGAGTGACACACAAAATGATACCTAAAAACACACACAGATGGAATTAAGGTAAACAGGAACTAGGGGGAAGATGAGACGCTTAAGCAGCAGAAATACCATGTGCAAAGATGCTGTGATAGAAAAAGAATTTAAATAACTGAAAAAAAGCCCAATGTCTTGGAAGCTTAATTAGTGAGGAAGAGAAGGGACCAAAAAGAAGCTGGAAAGATAAGCAGCAAACATTTTCCGAAGCAAAAAGGCATTCTTAATTTTATATTAAAAGAACGGTATGGTAGCAGGATACAAAATCAATACATAAAAATCAAAAGCATTCTTGTATACTAACAATGAATCCACTAAAAAAGAAATTAGGAAAACAATCCCAATTACAATAGCTTAAAAAAAATCCTAGCAATTAACCTAACCAAGGAAGTGAAAGACTTGTATAATGAAAACTATAGTATTCTGAAAAAAGAGATCAAAGAAGACATCAGAAAATGGAAAGACAACCCCAGTTCCTGGATTGGTAGAACCAATATAGTCAAAATGATCATATTACCAAAAATGAAATAAAGACTTAATGCACTGCCAATCAAAATATCAACAGAGTTCTTCATAGAATTAGAAAAAAAATTCTAAAATTTATATGGAACCCAGAAGAAATGCAGAATAGCAAATGCAATCTTCAGCAACAAGAGCAAAGCAGGAGGCATTACTATCCCAGATTTAAAGTTATACTATAAAGCTACCACGATAAAAACAGTATAGTGCTGGCACAAAACCAGAAACGAGAATGAAGGAAACCCCAGGTACATTCAGTCATCTGATATTTAACAAAGGGGCCAAAAATATACACTGGGGAGAAAAAAAGCGTCTCTTTACCAAATGGTGCGGGAAACTGGCTATCTACATAAAGAAGATTGAATCTAAACCCATATCTCTCTCTGTATACTATATTAAAATCAAATAAAAATGAATCAAAGACCTGAACAGTGAAATAGAAACAAAAAAAACTGAATCTGCTGCATAAATAGATAAAATAGGTATAACTCTTGAAGGCATAGGCATACGCAAAGACTTACTGAACAGAATCCCAATTGCACAAGACATGACACCATGAATCAACATAAGTGATCATATTAGGTTAAAAAGCTTCTGCACAGAAAAGGAAACCAACAGGGTAAAAAGACAACTTACAGAATGGGAAGGAGGAGAGAGGAAAGGGAAGTAAAAATAATCAAGATGCAATACGTGTGTGTATCTATTTCCAATGGTAAGTGTATTTATTATGTCTTGTAACCATATGCTAAAATACAAAAGGGGGTAAGAATAATATACCACTGAAAATGTTTAAGCAAGGAAGTGGTGGTATGTTTTAAAATATAGTATTATTCAATTTTGTCACCAATAGATGAAGACATAATTGCCACTGAAAAGTGTTATGATTTAGATCTAGAATGTCCCCCTAATTAGATCATGGGGGTGCTATAGTAGAGTTCAGGGGCTGAGTGTACTTTTAGGAGGAGGGGCCTGGTCAAGAGGAGGGGCCTGGTCAAAAGGAGGAGCCACAGAAGCCAAGACCTGGAAAAGTGTATCTCCCTCCCTGACTCCTCCCTTTGCTCTTTGCTTCCTGACTGCCACGTGAGCAACTTTCCTCTGTAGCACACTGTTCTGCCATATTACTCTTGCCTTGGAGCCAGATGACCGTGGACAGTAGGACAAAATAAACCCCTTTTCCATTAGGGTGTGGATGTTGGGTTTTGTCCCAGGTACAAGAAAGTGACTGAGTCTTTAAAAGAAGGAGACACATCAGGGTCCATCAGGGAGCACAAGGAGCAAGGGGAAAAGGGAGAGTGAGTCTTGTGATTTCCATAGGAAAGGCAAGACAAGAGAGGGTAAACAAGATAAGGACTGGCTAGTTTGACTAATTTCAGCAGGCTCTGGGGGTACAGAGGCTGTCTCTAGTGATCAAGTGATTACGTCACATGCATACAGACTCCTGGAGTGTCAGAGCCAAATCCAAGAAGTGGTTTGGAGTATGAGTTCTGGTTTGGTTAGTTTGTATTTGAAAGGCACTGTCTAGGTACGGTAAACTGTTAGTGATCTCTAAAAACTGAGTAGCCAAAGGAGGTCAGCAAGGCTTCAGGTGCTAGATTGTTAAAAATGCAGAAAATATAGTTAATATACAATGCCAGATCAGGTACATGTAGAGAGGATTCTGAAGGAGAAAGGAGTAGATATGGGAGGACTAGCTAAGAGGTTACTGTAAGAGTTCAGGCTAGAAAAGTTGCTGCTCGTATAAAGGTAGCAGAAGAGAAGAGATATAAGTAAACAAGTTGGAGAAATATTTAGGAAGTAAAATAGAGATTTGTTGTCAATTTCATATAAAGGCAAGGGAGATAAAACTGCAAAAAATGACTCAGGTTTTTTTTTGCCTAAACATTCAGTGGGTACTGTACAGTTTTCTGAGACAAAGAAACTCGTAAGAACAATTTTCAGCATTTTGAGTTTGAGGTACCTGAGAGACAAGTAGAAATATCAATCAGGTTACCAGAATTAAAAATCTGTAGCTCAGAACTAATGTATGGATGTTGGCAGCTTATTTGTTTAAAGGACTAAATTGAACTAAGTATATGTGAAAAGTAAATTTTAAAATCTGGGTGGTAGAAATATAAAAGTCTTATTAAAAACCATAACTAACAAAATTATGACTATTAAAAAAGCAAAGGTGGGATATGTATTTGAAGATAATTCCAGAAGGTAGAGGCCAGGTCAAAAAAACTAACAATTCAATTTATGAGCTTGATCTATGGATAGTATGAAAAGGGTTAAAAAAAGTTTGTACTGAGGCAGGGTAGAAGGGGGCATGGAAATTCACAGTTTAAAAATTGTACTTTTAAGAAGACTACAAATTTAGGACACAGTCAGAGCTACCCAAAGTTACCCATGTCTGTACTCCTGAGACTTATTTATGGTTTTTTTCTTCCAGGCCCATCACATGCAAAATCCCGTAGAGATACTCCAAGTCTATAAATTAGCTTAGTTGACAAGTAAAGGGCAGAAACCTGACATTAACAGAAACAGAGTCAGAGGTTTCAAAGAAACATTGTAGATCACTCATCTTTAAAAATACAACAGACTGGGGCCTGCTTGTGCCTTTCTAAAGTGGGCCATCCTTTCACCAGTAAAATGACCCATTATCTTTCTACCTGTGTATCAGCCATCACTTTTCTCTTGGTAAACTAAGCCCGAACTTCCTATAGATTCACAAATTCCACAAATTTCCATTGCCCAAAACACAATATTCCCCCAGCTCCAGACTACAATGTGCCTCTCTCTTGAGGGCTAGCCTCTATTTTCTTTGAGTGTGTACTATAAATTCTGTCTAACAGAGCTCTTCATGCCTCTTGCTGACACATCCTGAAAATTCTTTTTCTGTGATGTAAGTCAGCAAACCCACAACCTGCCCTGCAGATGGGTTGAGTCAAAGTTCTCCATCTTTCTTTGGGAGGACTTCCTTAGATCTTGTTCAGTGACAGTACCATGTTGTCTGGAGAGTGGGGACTGTTTTTCATACATCTCATCCTCAATACTTGTGTAAGAACTACCAACACTGCTCAAAGAATGAAAAAATTAGGCTTTTTTTTTATGAGGGTATTGCTAAATTGCCTCAAATTTGTAATCCTCCTGCTTCAGCCTCCAGAGTAGCTGGGATTACAGGTGTGTGTGTCACAGCTGAAACTTGTTTTTGTATGTGGGGCTGGGGATGGAACACAAGGCCTGCACACTAAGCTACATCCCTGTAGCTCAAAGGTAGAGGGTGCATGAGATCTTGGCTTCAATACTTAGTACCTCAAAAAAAGGAGAAAGTTTTAATTTCACCCATTTCTCTTTACCTTTTTTCAATGCTGCTACCAGAAAATCTTAAATTACATATATCCCTCAGATTTTATTTCTACTGTATAGTGATGTTCTAAAAGTTTCTAAATTAGTGAGGATAACCCAAAAGGTCAAAAGTTGAAGATTAGACACAATCTCTTTAGAGACAGGGCAGGAATTAAAAATCCTTTCAGACTTCTAAAACTTTTCCAGCTAGAGAGATGGAACCACTGAAATGTATGCCATAGAGACATGAAAGAATGCAGGCATCTAAGAATAAGAATATATTGTTTTGGTGAACTGATTATGTCATCTTAAGATGTCTTCAATGTGACTCATATACCATGTTGTTCTAAAATCGTATATGCTAGCATAGAGTTCATCAAAAAGCTGTACTGCTTTCGCTTGTTTTTTAAAAACAGACAATTCATCTGGCTTCTTAATCAGTGTGGATCTTTTGACTTGAAATTAAAAATAAACTCCAGATGGGCCGGGGATTTAGCTCAGTGGTTTTGCCGCCTGCTGCACAAGCTCAAGGACCCGAGTTCGATCCCTGGTACCAATAAATAAATAAATTAATTAAATAAATAAACTCCAGAGATTAAAAATCTCTTTTATGTGTTTTTCTTAAATCTGAAGTGCTTCTGGCTTAGAGAAATAAGCATTTAGTCAATCTTGTCATTACTAACCTGCATTTCATATTTCAGAGTCATGTGGAAGCACCAGGATCCCATTCCTACCACTGAAATTAAAACAAATTAAAAAAACCAATTAGCATGAAATTCTTTGGGGATAGTCACAGACCTAAGATGACAATAAGACATTTCAAAGCACCTAGTTTTAAGGGAAACAAAGTTTATAAACTACTGTGGCCAGATACAGCTGACTCTGAGTAAGCTCTATAACTGAAATTTTGGTATAGAAGAAAATAAGTGCACTATAAGTTTTCTGAAATTTCCTCCACTAAGTGATTTACTAGATTAATAATATTCTGTTATTTTTATAAAATATATTACTGAATGCCCAGGTTAAACCTTATTGTGCATACCTGGTTAACTACTCTTTATTACTCCCTTACATTTCTGATCTAAAAACTGAGCTGTATGCTTACTAAGAGCCAGTCACTTCTGTTTGTTCCCAAATCTGTTAATGACACTGTTTTGAGTTATCAAAAATACTGTAAAAAGAAAGTTATCATTTGTATAAGAACTATTAAAAATACTTAGGACAGACTGTACAAAAGTGAGTTGTTAATCAAAATTGCTGTTGAATTAGGTGTGGATAAGACGTCCGTGAAAGATTGGGAAAAATAGTAAAAACTGAAAAAAATTCTGTATTAATGCCTCAAGTTCTTCCCAAATACCTCCAATTTAAATTGTTTTTACTTTAGAGTTTTAAAAAAGTTTGAATTTTAATTCAACAAAGATTAAGTAGAACTAAAATTAGGGTTGCATATTCAAAGGTCAGAG
>NW_004624817.1:54357-67558 GCF_000247695.1 Heterocephalus glaber
AGCGATGGTGACCGGGAAGCCCCTTCCTCTGGACCAGGAGCAGTGGAACGATGGCTCAGAAGCCCCTACCTCTGGGCCGGGAACAGTGGGACTCAGTACCTTGGTCTGGTGGTCTGGTGTCCTCTGTGTCTTTGTAGTGTGGAATCAGGTGGCTCCCTGTCTGCAGCGGGCTGATTGGGCGTGTGTTCTGTGCGACTGGGGACCTCGTTAGGGTGTGGGCAGACCTGCCTGTCTGCAGCGAGGTGATCTGGCGTCTTCCACGTGACTCAGGACCTTGGTTGGGCGTGCACAGACCTGCCTGTCTGCAGTGGGCTGATTCGGCGTGTCCAGGATTATTTTTTATATGTTCACAGTACAATGAACAAATTCAAGAGACTTAGCTTAGATTCAACATAATTACTTATTATATAATCTTTATTAAAGTTTTGCTGATTTGCTCTATATTGTCCTTTAGAGCGTGTTTCCTTTATGCCACAATCCAGAATTTAATCATATGCTGCATTTAGCTGCCATGTCCCTTTTAATTTGCAACAGTTCTAGATTAATTTTTTATCTTTCCTGAAATTAACATGTTAGAAGCATACAGAGCAGTTGTTTTCTAGAATGGCTACCAATTTAAGTTTTGGATTTTCTTCATTTGATTCAGCTTACATATTTTTGACAGCAATACTATGCAAAAGATGTTTCCTTTTCAGTGGATTGTATCAGAACAGTTAACACCATTCTACATGATGTTAACTTTGATTTTTTGAACAAGGTAGTATCTTCCAAATTTTCACACTATCATCCCCTTTGTAAATAAAGAATAATATATAAGGATATATTTTTAGGCTGTAATCATCATCTTATCCAGACATTTTCACTCAAGTTTTAACATTCACTATAACTCTTGCCTGAATCAGCTATTTTTTCATTCTGTTTACATTTATTAGATGGCATTCTATTTTTTCAAAGTTTCTTTTCGCATCCCATTTGTTTGTCTTAGAATCAAATGAACCCATAAGGCTAAGATTGTCCTGGTTTAGAAATTCTGCCATCTGTGTTACTTTGATATGATTTTCTCATTGTTTGAGCACTTTATCATTTTTGGGCATGACAAGATGTTCCAGGTTCATCTTGTACTTTCCCTACATAAGACCAGAAATCAGCTACTTCTCCAAGAAGTTTTGGTTCTTTTCAGTGAGGAAAAGAGTTTTAGAAACTAAGGCCTGGGCATGGCAGTAGGTGTATTCATTGCTACTAAAGGGCTATTGCTTCCATGACAGAACATTTGAAGTTAATTTTTAAAAGATATTATGGTACTATCCCTAATTCCAACCCAATACCACAGGGATCTTTCCTTGCCTTTCCCCATCCAAATATGTATCTCTTTGAATAATGAGAATCCTTACCTCCTAACAGTATCAATAGTTTCTCATTTGCTCAGTTCTAAAATGCATATATAAAAAATAACTTCAGAGCACAGCGTGGTGGTACACACCTGTAATCCCAGCATTTAGGATGCTGAGGCAAGATAATTGTGAGTTTGTGAGTTTGAGGCCAGCCTGGACTATATAGCCAGACCACCTTAAAAAAAAAAACCCAAATCAAAATAAAACAAAAACTTCTTCAGAATTGCTATACCTGTACTATTACCAACAATAAACATAGAGTACATAAATTTAGCAAAGGCTCAAGATTTCTTTGAATTTTTTTTCAGATTGGGAGTATGTAATGAGAATATTATGCCAAAAATTACTTGAATATGTTCTTTATGTTATTCATTTCACACACAATACAGTTCATGTTTTTCTCTATATAAAAATAATACAAAGAAGATACTCAGAAGTGTCATTCCCTCCTCTATCCTTTCCACACCATTTCCACCTACCTCCTGTATTCTTCAATTTCATTATCTTCTGGTTCATCTTGTTTCTTTTCGTTTTTTTGTGTGGTGGTATGGATCATTCATGCTACATGAGCACTTTGTCACTGAACTATGCCCTCAGTCCCTTTCTGTTTCTTTTTGAAAAACTAAAAAGATGTGTGTAAATTTTTACGTCATTTTTTAAAACACAAGGTTTCATATCATATATTATTCTTCATAACATATTGTTTACTTCACAATATATCTAGAAATCATCCCATATCAGCTTAGTGATATTCCTCATTCTTTCTATACCTGGACAGTACTTACTTTTATGTAGGTATACATGGTTTAACTAGTTTTCTACATATGGAGTTATAAATTTACATTATTTTTTTAAATTCATTAAGTTTATTGGCACATTTTAGGTATACATTATGATCACATTCATCATTGGGAATTTGTACCTGTACATGATATATTTTGTTTCTTATTTTTTCTCCATTCACCTGCCTTCCCCTTCAACCCCTCCACCCTTCCCTGTTTACAAATACTGTTTCTGTTTTTTTCTTTTCTCGTATTTTTCTTCTTTCCCTTCTTTCCCTTCTTCCCTTTCCCCTACCCCTCCAATTCCCCTTCCCCTTTTTCACATTACCTATTATACATTGTGGTCCTCATTTTCAGTTTCTCATACCAGAGAAACTATTTGGTATTTACACATATGTATCCTAATTATTTCACTTAAGAGTATGGCTTCAATGTGCATCCATTTAGCTATAAATGTCTCTAGTTTATCTTTCTTTATGGCTGAGTAGTACTCCATTTTGTATTAAAAAAAACCCTACATCTTTATCCAGTCACCATTTGATGGGTATTTGGGCTGTTTCTAAGAGTTAGCTATTATAAACTGCTGCTATAAACATGGGTACACATATATTGCTGTGGTATGATGTTTTTAATTCTTTTGGGAAGATACCCAGCAGGGGAATAGTTGGGTCAAAGGGAAACTCTAAGCCTAATTTTTTTAGGTATCTCCATACTGATTTCTACAGTGGTTGCACCAGTCTATACTCCCACCAACAGTGGAGAAGGGTTCCTTTCTCCCCATAGCCCTGCCAGCATTTGTTATTGGTTGATTTCTTCATAGCAGCCATTCTTTCTGGGGTGAGGTGGAATCTCAGCATTGTTTTCATTTGTATCTCTCAGATGACCACTGATGTTGGACATTTTTTCATATGTTTAGTTGCTGTTTCTACTTCTTTGTCTGAGAAATGTCTGTTCATTTCAGATGCACATTTTTAGACTGGATCTTTAAATTTGGGAGGTCTGATTTTTAAAAATTCTTTATATATTCTAGATAGTAGACCTTTGTCTGAGGAACAGCTGGTAAAAAATCCCACCCCCCAAATTTTTTCCTCAGAAAATAAACATGGTTATTCATGTATCACTGTAATATGATGTCTTTAATTCACTCTTTGTTATTTAATTGGATAATTTAATTCATTTATATTCAAGATAATTACTGACAGGTAAGGATTTACTACTGCAGTTTGTTATATCTTCTCATTTTGTATACTCTTTCTTCTCTGTCTCTGTGATAGTGATTTTTCTTTAGTACTGCATTTTGATTCCTTATTCTTCATTTTTAGTGTATTAACTATAGCTTTTTATTTTGTAATTACCATGAGGCTTACCAAGGACATCTTATGGACATACCAGTTATAAACACTTAGTTTGATGGACTAAAAAGAACCTTTTATACTTTAACTCTTCTTCCTATATTTCAAATTTTTGATGTCATAATTTATATCATTTTATAACTTATATAATTATTAGTTATTATTTTAATGGTTTTGTCTTTTAGCCTTCATACTAAAGATACCCTATCCTCCCATTACCAAAGTACAGTGTTTGTACTTTCAAAATGACCCTCTTAAGTCCTGGGACCTACCTGGGTTCTACAACTTCCAAAGTGAACCCCGAGGCTCCCATAAATAGACATTTATGTATGAAAGCATAATTCTTGTGTTATAGGGGAATATGAGCGGGTGATCTCTTATTCTATCATCTTGAGGATGTCAATCCACATGATTCTAGTTTTTAAATTTTTTGCTTCATTTCTTTGAGGCACTTGATTGAGTTAGGAGGATTTTGCTACAGTCTCTGTTTTATAGCTATTTGAGGAAGAACCTCCATCATATGAACATAGTTTCCTTTAATGGCGATTCTGTACAGAAAGACTTTTTTTTGTGGGAGGGAAGTCTATTTTACATAGCAAAGTTTTTTGGTACCTTATACGATTCCTAGTTCAAGACTGCCCCCTTCTGTCAGAAAGTAAAGTTTTATATGTGTGTCCATGTCTTTTTTTTTTTTTTTTTTTTTTTTTTTTGGTACCGGGGATTGAACTCGAGACCTTGCACTTGTGAGGCAGGCGCCGGAACCACTGAGCTAAATCCCCGGCCCCGTGCATGTCTTTTTATACATGTGTAATTTTTACTTTTGAGAGGGATGAGAGAAGGGGTTTATGTGTTTGTCTTTTTTTTATGATGCTGCGGATTAAACCTAGAGCCTTCCATATGCTAGGCAAGCATTCCACCATTGAGCTGTACAGCTCCTTGTAATTCTGTCTCAGAAGGCACTTTCTCTCCTGTACCTTCTTTTCTTCCCTTCACCAACACAACTCCAAAAGACACCTTCTCTTTTCTACTCATCTCTTTCCTAGAATAGATGCCTTCTCCAAACTGCCACTTAAGGTCTTGTACACTTCTAAGTCTTTACCTTTAGTAATTTCTGTGATCTCTACCAGATCTTAGCTTTCTTTAGAGACTTTGCATTTATTGTGGGATAGTGTCTTTCTACTGGTTTTGTCAGACTTAGACCCCCCAACTCCTCTATCCTACTTTCCACCATTTTCTAAACTTCCGTAAATCTGAAACACCATAGAAGTTCTACTGAAATTTGGTATTTATTTCCTATTTTTAAAAAGTTGAAGTTCATCAATACAATAACATATTGCGTAACAACAGAGACATGTTCTGAGAAATGTTACTGTTTGGACATCATTGTTCAGAAATCACAGAATATACTTACACAAAACTAGATAGTACAGCCTACTACACATCTAGGCTATCAAATATAACATATAGCTCCAAGGCTACAAACCTATATGGAATGCTGTAGGAAACTGTAAATAGATGGATACAGTAGAGTAAAAATACAGTATAAAAGATTTTTTAAAAGCATGTGCAAGATCTTCAGTTATATCCCCAATACCAGGGGAAACAAAAAGATAAAAAGGATATACTCATACATGGTTCTTAACATTGTTCTGGGTGAATTATGAGTATCAAACATTAAATGTGTAGCCAGAGGACATCACTTTATAAATACTTTAGCAATACTAAATTTATATAAAATAATTTTCTTTCTTCCATAATTTACCTACTTTAATATTTTACTTTATAAAGTTCTAAAATTTTTTCAATCTTTTCAACTCTATTATAATAACACTTACTTAAAAACACAAACATTGTACAGATGTACAAAAATTTTTTTTATACCTTTATAACCTTTTTCTATTTTAAAATTTATTTCTTTAAATATCCATTTAGTTGTATTAGGGATCAAGCCCAGGGATTTCACACTGAGCTACATCCCCAGCCCTTTTTATTTTTATTTTGAGACAGGATTTCACTGAGTTGCTAAGATGCCCAGGCTGGGTTTGAACTTAATATCATCCTCCCTCCTCCTAGAGTGCTGAGATTACAGATGTGTACCACCACATGTGTAGCTCCTTTTAAACTTTTGTTAAAAATGAAGACACAAAAACACAAATCCATATAGGCTCACATAAGTTCAGGATCATAAGTATCACTGTTTTTCACCTCCATATCTTATACATGGTCTTCAGGGGCAATAACATACATAGGGCTATCATCTCCTATGATAACAAGGCCTTCTTATGGAATCCTCCTCAAGGATCTGCTTGTGGCTTTTTTACAATTAACTTTTGTATATATATTTAGAAGGTGGACACTCTAAAATAATAAGATGTATAGTATAGTAAATAAATAAGTAACATAGTCATTTATTATCAATAATGAATACAGCCATGTGTCACATAATAATGTTTTGACCAAACACGGACCACATATGTGACAGTGGTACCATAACATTATATTGCCTACTGACATGGTAGCTGTCTTGATTTGTATAAGAAAGTACCACACTGATGCTTGTACAACAGTAAAATTGCCTAACTATACATTTCTCAAAATGTATCCCTGATATTAAATAACTTAGGAGAGTATTATATACTGTACGTAATTGTATGGTTATACTTTTATACTACTGGCAGTACAGATTTGTTTACATTAACATCATCACAAACATGTGAGTAGTGCACTGCACTACAATGTAACAATGTCTGTATTACTAGATGATAAGAATTTTTCAGCTCCTTTATAATTTTATGGGATCACTGTAGTATATGTGGTTCATTATTGACTAAAATCTTGGTATGTGGTACATAATTTTATTCTTTCTCTTAAAAAGGCTAAAAGTAGGGCCAGGGATTTAGCTCAGTGGTTCCGCTGCCTGCCCCGCAAGCGCAAGGTCCCAAGTTCAATCCCCGGTACCAAAAAAAAAAAAAAAAAAAAGAAAAAGGCTAAAAGTGTGGGGTGTATGTAATTTCATTTGATTCCTTTCTTAATATGTATGTTTTTCTGGGAGAATGAGTGAACAAATTCTAAATCAAGAGACTACAACTATTTGAAGGCAACCTGGAAGTCCCTCAAGTCTTTTTATTATTGTTACTGATTGTGATTTGTCTGTATTTTATAAAGATCCTAAAACACTCAAAATATAAAGAAAAGGGTGAAGGTTATGGATGTTTTCCTTGAGATAAATCAAGTACCTCTATTAAAAGGTGATGCATATCAGTAATAGATTTAGAAGTCTCTCATATCCAATGATTAATGTAATTATGATAAAACCTGACACTATATACTAAAGCTTACCCTTTGTGGTAATTAGAAGTCCTTTCTGCCCATGTATAAATAAAACTCAAAATGAGCTAAAACAAAAGAAATTGTGCTTAGAATTATATAAAATAATGTTTAGAAAGTTAAATAAAATAAATAAACTAGAATCCACTTTTTTTGGCTGTTTACTACAATGATGCAAGAACATAACATAAGTAATTTCCCCACCTTAGGATCTGATAGTTGACTCATCATCCACCCACTATCTATTCAGGACCACTAAACTGCCAGATCACAGGAATACAAACAAGACACAGTCCCTACTTCACAGACTAGTAGAGAAATATGAGCAAGTTATAAAAGGTTAGACAGGGTATGGTATCTTCTCCAAAATTTTTAAACCATGTAAAATTACATTATATACCATATATTATTTCTTCCATATATATATGGTATATAATGTACATAATAAACAAAATAATGTGAGAAAATTACAGGGATTAAATTTAAATTTAGAACAGAGGTGAGCTCTTGCATAGGGGTAGCTGTGAGGCTGAAGGGGATAAAATCAGGCAGGGATACAAAGGGAGTTTCAGTTTTTTCTGCAGCACTATATATTTTCTTAAAATACAAAGTTAAGATCTGAAATAAATACTGTATTACAAACTGTTAAGATCTGAAAAGCCGGGTGGCAAGATGTGTGGGTACATTTTTATATTACTTCTTTTCTATACACTTAATTTGTGTGTGTGTGTGTGTGGTATTGGGGATTGAACCCGGTGTCTTCTTACTGAGCTACATTCCAATCCCCTTATCTATTTTTGACATAGGGTACTGATACGTTGTCCAGGCTGGGCTCAAAGATGCAATCTTCCTGCTTCAGCTTCCCAGAGTGCTGGGATTATAGGCATGCACCACTATGCCCAGATCAATATTCTGTAATTTAGGGCCAGGGATTTAGCTCAGTGGTGCCGCTGCTTGCCTCACAAGTATAAGGCCCCAAGTTTGATCCCCAGTACCAAAAAAACCAAATTCTGTAATTTAAAAAAACAAAACCTTATTCAAAGGACAATTCAATTCATTGGCACGATTTGTGGTGTTTCAGCGCTGAAGTTTCAAAATATGTTTAAGTTGTATAATAAACAATAAAATATTGAGATCTACTTTTAGAAACAAATGAGAAAAACAGCCCACCTGAACATCATGTTTTCAGATGAAGCATTATACATACCTGTGAGTGCTAAGTAAGCTGCAACATACCGCTTTTCCAGTCCATCTCTAACACTCTGAATTGCACCAAAAATTGGAGGTATGATCATAATTAGATTACTGACTGTATTCCCTTTAGAAGAAAAACAAAAGAACATATTTAAATTAATCAGTAACACTTTAAGTAAAGAGCCACTCATTTTGAACTTAATAATTAAACAGGTGACTTCTCAGAAGGGTGATATTGAGGTGCTGAAGAAAAATAATTCTACACTCAGCTAAAATGTCTTACAAGAACCCATGTAAAATAAAGATGCTTTCTGACAAATGAAAATAAGAATTTTCCACAGTATACCCAATAAAGAAAATTCTAAATTCTAAAAGCAAGCAAGAAAAAGATCAGAGAAGGGACTCCAGAGTTTTGGCAATGAATTGGAGAAGGCCACACCAATCCTACACCAAGGATGGTCCATAGTCCACAACAAGATACATATAGAACTCAGCCATTTTGTCTATGGAATTAAAAAGCAATAAATTGGAGTTTGTATTCTGTATATCTTTTTAAAATTTCATTTTTCTGATGTTTTTAATTTCCAGTAAAATATGAAAGGCAAAATCAAGATTACCTGATTTTTGCTTCCATCTTTACAAAAACAAAACTCAAAACATAAATAATAAAGGAATAATAAAAACCCCAGAAATAAGTAGGCAAAATGGGGAAAGAAACGGCTAAACAGTATTTTATAAATTTGAGGGTAAAATAAAGTGACACAGTAATTCCAAGTGATTTTCCACACAGGTGCTAATATCAAGACAATTTATCAATTGAGAGGGTGGAATAAAACATCTTCAAACAGTCAAGGAGTGAAAACATATACTTAACAATGTTTTTTCTAGAATCAACTAGAGAATTTAGAAAGCCAAAACAAGGAAATTAACCATGAGAAAAATGAGATCTAAGAAACAAGGGTTGCAACACAGGAAAGAGTAAAGGCCTAAAATTTTTACTATACAAAGGGACCAGAGACCATTCAGTCCAGACTAAAGGAGGATAACCAAGAACTACAGAAAATTTCCAAGAAGAAAAAGATCAGTTAAAGATTTAGACAAGCTGGGCATGGTGATGCACGCCTGTATCCCCAGGACATAGGAGGCCAAGGCAGGGGGATCTATGTGAGTTTGAGGCCAGCCTGAACTACATAGCTAGTGAGACCCTGTTTCAAAAAACCAAAAACCAACTAAACAAACAAAAAAGTAAGATACTGATAGGCATTTGATTGAAATATAGAAAATCTGTATAAGAACTTAGTCAAACAGGTCTTCATTATCAAGTATTTAGGTTATTTCCAGTTCTTACTATCACTTTAATGAGTAACCATATAAACAAAGTTGGTCTTCCATATCTGTGGATTCTAAATTGGTAGATTCAACTAACCATGGATTAAAACATGTTTTTAAAAAATTATGTCTGTACTAAATATATACAGACTTTTTTGTCATTATTTCTTAAACAACATAGTACATCTACTTACAAAGTATTTATGTAAGGTAATATACGTAATCTAGAGATAATTTAAAGTAGATGGCAGAATGTGCATAGGTTATATGCAATTATGCCATTTAATATAATGGATTTACACATATGCAGACTCAAGTATCCACCAGGGGTCCTGAATCAATCTCCCAGAAATAACGTGGGATTACTGTGTGTGTGTGTGTGTGTGTGTGTGTGTGTGTGTGTGTGTATTTTCATCTGTAAAATAAATTTCCAAAAGTGAGATTGCCAAGTCAAAGAGTAAATACATCTACTGGCCAAAAGTATTAAAAGAAAATATGAATTGTCCTTTCTCTTATGGGTGAAGATGGGGATCATTTTACATGTTTAAGGACTATTTGTACTTCTTTTCCTATAAATTAATATTCATTCATTTGCATGTTTCTATACTTTTTCTTCTTCTACATGAAGAAAGAACCCTTTGATATAGTCCTATGTAAAAGCTGCAAACTCTTCATTTCACCTTTGACATCTTTTGCTGTGAATAAATTTTTAATTTTTTTATGCAGCCGAATTTAGTCTTATAGCTTTGAGATTTCTGAGTTATAGTTTTAGAAAGGCCTTCCCCACTACAGAGTTATAGAATTTACCCACATTTTTCTTCTAGTGTTTTTCTAGCATCACTTTTTTAAAAATTTTAAACTCATTTGAAGTTTTTGCTGACATAAAGTATGAATATCATTTCAACTTTATCTTCTGTCCAGTGGCTACCAATTGTGCCAACATGATAAAAAGACAGGTTACTACAGAATATACTACTGGCTCAGGGGTGAACAGTACTTACATAGTTACTTATTTAATTTAAAAAATTATGCTCTTATTTTAATGAGAAAATATAGTGAGGGAAAGTAGATGGCATAAGAATGCTAAATCCCTAATCATCATAACTGGAAGAATATATTACATTTACAAATCAAAAGATAGTACTATGGGGGCAAGTTATTTAGAAATCTGGAGTCAAATTATATATATAAAAAAATCTAGGTGTTAAAGAATTATTGCTGAACTTTGCTTCAATCCAAGATGGAGAAACAGAGACCACATTTATTCTCCCATCTGAAAGAATAACAAAAACCACAAAACATATCAAACTGTTTCCAAAACAACAAACAGTAAGCATTGAAGTTATAGAGTTATCAATAGCTTTAAGTAAACCAGGGGGAGATTATAAAATTTTTATTAGTCATTTCCATATTGATAAGGATTATATATTTCATATTTACAAAGACTTACATTTTGTTCTATAAATCACAGATTTCATCCTTTTTAAAAAATAACTTTATTAAGCTACAATTCACATATCATATAATTATAAAAAAAGAATCTGGACCTCATGCTCACACTCCTCATACAAAAGTAAATTCCAGGCTGGGAATTTAGCTCAGTGATGCTGTGCCTGCCTTGCAAGTGTGATGTCCTGAGTTTGATCCCGGTACTGAAAATACAGAAAAAAATTTCAAATGTACTGGGGATCTAAGATAAAACGTAAAACAATATAACTTTTAGAAGAAAATACGGGAGAACATCTTCATGTGGTCAGCATTGCAATGGTTTTAAATAGGACATGAAATAATGATGAAGAGAGAAAAATGATAAATTAGTAAGGATAAAAAGTAATTTTTAAAAAGTAAAAGGCCAGGGATTTACCTCAGTGGTTCCGCTGCCTCCCTTGTAAGCACAAGGACCTGAGTTTGATCGCCAGTACCAAAAAAAAAAAAGTAGACTTAAAGAATAAGATAGGATTTGCTTTGTAAATAAGAGGGCATATAAATTATAGATAATTTACTTTCATTAAACAAAAATATTGTACATAAAATGACTGTGGACTTAAAACATTTGGTTAAAAAAATCATACCAGTTTCCAACCAGGAGAGATAAACCGCAGAGTAATTTGAATGGAAAAAGTTTACTATAAAGATTTATTCACTGGGTGCAGTAGTGCATGCCTTAATCCCAGCACTCAGAAGGCTGAGGCAGGGGACTCTCCATGAGTTCAAGGCTAGTCTGAACTACAGAGCAAGATCCTGCTTAAAAAAAAAAAGATTTACTGGACTAGGGTTGTTGCTCAGGGCTAGAGCACTTAGGCCTAACAATCACAAAGCACAACAAAAACAAAATACAGCGATAAGAAGGAATGAGAGTAATGAGGGATTAGAAGAAATAAAAAAGAACTCTGCAGAATAAAAGAATAGTAAGTATCAGGAGCAGCCACTATCCCTTCAGAGAACTAAATAAAAGAAAAGGCTCCCCTGAGATTCAGAACTTATTGGAGAAGGCAATGCTCATGTTCCACTGAGCACTGGAAAAGCTGTGATGCTATTCATATGGAAAAGTTTTAGATAACTTAATAGATTGAATATTAAGGTAGTAATATAGAAACAAAATAAGTAATGTGTTCTTTTAAGATTTGCTTTTCCCATAACTCCTTGTTTAAGGTGATGATTATCTGACTCTAACCAGTAACTTCATTAACCTAACAAAGTTACCATGCCAGGGTGAATTTACAATGTATATGTGCCTATCTTGTGTCTGTGACTTGTAAATAGAAACTGGAATTGTATTTACACATCAAAGACCACCAGGGATGAGATAATGGCTAAAAAGGATATAAAAAGGGAACCGCTGAATGAAAGGGGCAGCGGTTTCTGGTGTTCCCGCCCCATGGCGAGAAGAAATTTTATTATTTTATCCGAATTCTTTGTCTCTGTGTATTTCTTTCCGAGATTTCTGTAACACCATGTCTGCAGACTTGCTGAAAATCCACCCTTCAGAACATACTAGAAACATGCCCTCTACTGTGCCAGCAAAACTGATCACATGGAGGTATGACAAGAGAGGAAGCAAGCTGCTAGCTCTGGGAGCTGCTGACCAAACTTTTGGGACTGGGCACTCAGGAAGCCACATCTACTGTCGGAGTCATACTGTTAAGCTGCTCGGACTTCAGGAACCTGCACCCCAAATGCCACCAACTATCACACTAGACCAGGAAGGAAAACCCTTTCTTCTTGGAATACTGCTTTAGTGCCCTCTATGGTAAAATTTAACATTCCATTATCTTTCAAAGGAAATATTTAAAGATCCATTTTTTAGCACAGAGGAGGTTTCCGGGTCAGCGTGCCACGGCTCCCAGCACAGAGGAAGCTTCTGGGTAGGCCTGCCATGGCTTCCAGCGTGGAGACTTCCATGTAGGTGTGCTGCAGCTCACAGTGTAGAGGAGGCTTCCGGGCAGGCATGCCACAGCTCCTAGCACAGAGGAGGTGAGCCACAAGGGTGCCAGCAGCACCCCGTCCCCCTCATCAAAATGAGAAGACACATAAACAAGCCTCAGAACCAGACTTCCAGATCACCTACAGCAACCCCAAAGGGAAACAAGATTGAACACTATGATACTCAACCACCTGGACTAGCAACAAAAGAGGATCTGGAAACACTGAAATCAGAAATAATTTCTCACATAACAGCAAAGATTGTGCCTGTCAGGTAAAAGGGCCGAAGACCAAGACCAGACCAGGCCACAACAAGCCTTTATTAGGGGAATAGATCTGCCGGGCTGTCTCTGAACAAAGGAGAGACAAAAGCAATATGGCTGGGGCAGGGAGAGTCTTTTAT
>NW_004624817.1:72018-84447 GCF_000247695.1 Heterocephalus glaber
AACCACTGTGGAAATCAGTATGGAGCTACCTCAAAGAACTAGGACTGGAAATCCCATTTGACCCCGCTATTACCCTGCTGGGTATCTTCCCAAAAGAATTAAAAGGATCATACCACAGTGATATATGTGCACCCATGTTCATAGCAGCACAGTTTGTAATAGCTAAAACTTGGAAGCAGCCGAAATGCCTGTCAACTGGAAACTGTATAAAGAAAATGTGGTTTTTTAATAAAGTGGAGTACTCATCCATCAAAAATGAGAAATTAGAGACATTTATTGCTAAATGGATGTACATTGAGGTGATACTCTTAAGTGAAATAAATAGGACACACACGTGTAAATACCAAATAGTTTCTCTAGTGTGAGCAACTGAAAGTGTTACTAAGGACTAAAAGTTATAATAGATAATGTGAAATAGAAAGAAACAAGGCAAAGGGGAAGGGGAAGTGGGAGGGGTAGGGGAAAAGAAAGAAGGAAATGGAATTAATATGAGATAATGAAACAAAGGAAACAAAGTCTTTGTAAATAGGGAGCGATAGAGGGGTTGAAGGGAGGGCAGGGGAAGGCAGAAAAATGAAAACCAAGAGAGTATGTAAAGGTGCATATTTCCAATGATGAATGTCATATTGTACACCTAAAATGTACCAATAAAAGGATATACCAAAACAAAAAAAAGAAAAATGATTCATTTTTGCGGAGCATGTAATGAATGGTGAATTTGAAGTTAACTCGTAATAAATTGATAACTAGCACAATTAAAAAGCTATATTTTCACTAATTATGACTGGGCAAAACTACTGTCGACGAGGGTTCCCTAATCACCAAAGAGTGGGTTTTTAAAATGATGGAATAATGTTTTTTTTTCTTTTTTCCCATAATTTCTCAAATGTGGTTATATTGTTTTTATAATTTAAAATTGAAGTGTTAAAAGAATGAATGATAGAAAATAAAGGCTAACTTGCTTTTATCAAGAATTTAAGTTTGGGGGTGAACTGCTTTTAGGAAATTCAAAATTTCTTTTCTAGAATAAAAATGAGATATTCATTCATACATCACAAAATAGTATATTAAAATACTAAAGAAAATATTTTCTAGAGGGAAATCCTATTTGGATATAGATTTAAATGATCTGAGAATGGTGTTTTATATCTTCAATCACATTCTTCATATAATACAAATTACAGGCAAGACTGACAACATTTTAATAATTTCAAGATTTCCTAATAGGTACAGTCATCTCTCAGTAAAAAGAAAAACTCAAATACTGAAGTATGGGAAAGAAAGTCAAGGTGAAGAACAATATACAAGAAGAAATATAAAAAAGAACTCTGAAAATACAGAAGGAAGATGTTTACCTCAGCATGACAGTAGGTGGAGCCAATGTGCTCAGCAGTCTAAACAGTTCTCTAATATTTGCTAGAATTGAGCTGACAAACTGAGGTTACTGGATGAACAGTTTGAAGTTCAGTCATATTTACAATTGTGGAACTATCACCCATAGCTAAAGATAAAAAAAACAGAAACGGTGAAAGCTGATGAAGAACCTGCCTATAGTCAGCAAATGAACTAGGTGAAAGCTGAAAACAACCCAGCACTTTTCCCACCAAGTTCATCCTGCCAAATAATTTACTTATTATGCAAATGTTCAAATAATGTTAAACACTCCCAGATCTTCATAGTCTTCAGAGCTAGATGACAGCAATATCAGATAATTTTAATCTCAATTTATAATGAGCAACATTTTGTTCATACCTACTACAACTTTCTAATAGTGGTAGGCAACTTATGCTTAAGCCTTAGTTTGTCAACTTTTAAAACAGTAAAAAGTAATGTTTCAATTACTTAAATAAATATGATGAAAATAAATGTAATCAGATAATACATATAAAGATCATTTCTGATGTGAGAAAGACCCACTGAATATTAGTAGGAACTTCCACAATCTTCCTGTGTTAACATTAGGTACTGCCTGGGAATTGTTTTGGTACTTCAACCAACCTAAGAACAGTTAACAAAGGAAAAGGTTTGCTTTCCAATCCAGATCAGTAACAAAGAGAGTTGTACGGTACTGTAGTCACCCTAAATTTAAAAAGAACAAACCATCATACAAATGTGTATTATGGTACTAAATACTCCTTCCAGTCCCCCCCACCACCCCATACTGGGGATAAGACAGATATTGAAATAAAAATAGGAAGCCAGAAACAAGAGGAAAACATGGTATGTCCCATGCTTTTAAAAGTGATAAACACAAATTCACCTCAAGTTGACAAACATTTATTAAATATTTTCTATGCGTACAGCACTAATTTGAAAGCTGGGAAGAAAAGTTAATGAATGAATAATGCTGGTTCTTATTTTTAAATATATATATGAATATATATGAATATATATATGAATATATATGAATATATATATATATGAAAAGATAGGACTCAAGAGTACAACCACAGCACTTAGACAAGGATGGGAATTCAAGATGTGCTTCAGCAGGAAGGTAACGTTTAATGTATACCTTGAAAGATGGAAAGAAATTACAGGGATTTTTGTTGCTACTAATGTAAGAGTCATCCTAATAAAAAAGCAAAGATGTGGGAAAAAAAGTCTCTTTCTTTGGTATGTCTATTAGCTTCAAAAAAGTTTATGAATATTAGTTTTTTCACATTTAAAAAATATATATTTTCACTTTATTGAATGTAAGTTATGTTTAAAAATATCTTAAAGCAATATTATAAAAATGATGTACATACTCAATTTAAAAGGAAGGACATTTAAGTTTGGGAAGAAGGGCAAGTATACAGTAGCATGAGCACAGAGAAGAACTTGGAAGCTTCATATCACTTACAGTTGTGCAAACTCCAGCCTAACAAGATGGAAGTTATAGGGGAGGGAAAAGACTCACAAAAAGAACACCGCAGATACATAAAGTTGCTCTGAAAAAGATCCAATAATGAGTATTGAATAGTGAGAAGGCCTTTAAACAAATAAGCACAATGAAAGTGACATGGAGCAGAGAAGAACAAGAGAAGTAAGATGGTGTTGAATTCCCTGGAGTAGTAAAATGAAGATTTCAGATTTATCCAAAGGTCAAGAAGGAAAAATTTCCAAACTATGAGCAGGAATGAAGAGGCCTTACTGAAATGACAAAATCTGAAAATGGTTATTTTGATAATCCCTACTTCCTCTCATTTTTATTGAAACTCTCATATCTCACCTACATTTTGTGAAGTTTTTCCTAACCACTTTACTGAAAATTACTATTCTTCTTACAGCATTTAATCTTCTACCCTCTCACCTGACGCTCAGCACAGACTGCCTTGTGTAAATAGTTCTCTTTTAACTAAATTAGATCAATATACATTTATGCCTTATTACTTTAGTAAGGTAGTAGTTTTATATTTCTTCACCACTCAATAGCAAATATTCACTAGACACCCTACAGTGAAAGGCACTATACAGGAATACAATAGAAAATCAGACTCTGTCCTCATGCAAATTAAACTAGCTCAAAATTTACAAAATAGTTAAGATCTTTAATAGCCAATATTTCAGATGTGGTGCAATTATTATGTAATAGTCATTCTTTCCCCTAAAATGTATTTGATATAACAGCTTCAACATTCACTTCAAACTAACATCACCATAATTTTTTATTCATTCATTTACTTAAGAGTTAAAACGTGTCAGTTAAAACTCATGAATAAACTGAGCATAGTGGTATACACTTCTAATCCCAGTACTCTGGGACTTCTGAGACAAGAAGATCACAACTTTGAGCCCAGCCTGGGCAACTTAGCAGACACTGCTTCAAAATAAAAGGAAAGAGGGCTGTAGATGTATCTTTGTGAAGGGCCCGGATTCAATCAACAGTATTGTTTCTTAAGAGTTTTCTCCTTAGCTAAGGTGGGTAGCAAGCTATAAAATCTTCCATATTCTTCCATTCCCCTTGCCAGTTCTTATACTAATCCCAGATTCTTTGTTTACAAAATTAGAATTAGGATTTAAGTAAAAATAACACTTTTTTGGATATTTGTACTGGAAAGTGGCATAAAACTAAAGCTGAGGCATCTGTATTGAGGACAAATATACTTTTTAATAAGTCAGAGAAAGGTCTTCTATAGGGACAGGGAAAACAAAGGCAGATGGGCCACAAAGTGGTAGACATGAACACTATATGGTAGCAGGAACTGTAGAGAATATTATTAATAACAATGAATGTTTTTCTAGATCTAAAAATGGTCATTTTATGATTATAAAAGTGCCACTGAAAAAATCTGGGAAACAGAAGTATAAAATCAAGATCATCTATAAGCCCTTCACAATAATGTTAATACTTTCATATATGATCTAATATTTAAAATTAACTAGAAATAATACTATAATTTCAACATGTATGGCAATGAATGCTAATTTTCCTACTTAACATAACCAAGAGTATTCACCTACATAATGTAGTAATCTTTGGAAATGTTTTTATGATAGCATAATGTTCTAGCCTATGATAATCATTTAATCATTTTATTTGTAGGAACATTATGTAACATAACCAAGCTACTTTTCAGTGGCTGGACCAACTGTACTATTAGCAAAGTGTAATGATGATAGGTTCATACAATAACTTTAGGAACACTGAAAAATATAATGTCTTAAGAGGTGGAAAGTTATACATCCTAATTGTTTTAATGTATAATACATTTGGTTATTAAATTTTGCCTCTTAATTTTTTGTTAATGGTACATACTTAAGAAATGTTTATTCAGGTTATTTAAGGACTTTGAATCTTAATTTTCTCATGCATAGATCAGGTATACTGCTGTGATGATAAAACATGGAAAAAGTGAATTGAATAGGTACATAACAAATGTTAGTTTTCTTTTCAAGATTTTATTCCAAGTTATAGTTAGGTGAAATAATTTAGAAAATATCCTTGTGTTAGAAAAAAAATAGATTCATTAGAATTATATGTAGTATTTTTAAAAAGCAGTCAGAAATGGTTTACTCTCAAACCTATCTGCAGAACTAGAAGAGACCCAGAATAGCCAAAGCAATCCTGAGCAAAGAGCAGAGGAGTCATCACGATCCCAGATTTCAAGTCATATTACAAAGCCACAGGGATAAACACAGCATTGTACTGGCACAAAAACAGAATGCTGACCAATGGAACAGAAATAGGATGAAGAAACAACCAGGAAGCCATCAGATCTTCATCAAAGGGACCAAAAATATATTCTGGAGAAAAGATCCTCTTTAACAAATGGTGCTTGGACAACTGGTTATCAATATGCAGAAGTATGAATCTAGATGCATATCTCTCATCCTGTATTAAAATCAAGCTAAAATGGATCAAAGGCCTAGATATAAAAACAGAAACACTGAAGCTGCTGGAAGATAAAATAGGTATAACTCTTGAAGACATAGGCACAGAACATAGGCACTCTGAACAGAACCCCAGTTGTATAAGAAATGACATCAAATGGAACTATATCAAATTAAAATGCTTCTACACAGCAAAGGAAACAATTAATAGACTAAAGGGACAACCAACAGAATGGGAAAAGCTTTTGGCTGGCCTTAGAGGACTAATATCTAGAATATGTAAAGAGCTAAAAAAAATTAGACCCCACAAAATAAAAGACCTAATCAAAAAATGGGCAATTTAACCAGGTGTAGTGGTGCAAGCCTGTAATACTAGCACTTTGGAGGCAGAGATAGGAGGATAGTCATGAGTTGAAAGTTAGCCTGAAGTACACAGTGAGATTGTGTCCCCAAAATAAAAAGGAGGGATGGGGTTGTGGGGGACATCTGAAAAAGACCGTTTTGAGAAATACAAATGGCTAATAAATGCATGAAAAAATGTTCAACATCTCTGGTCATTAGAGAAATCCATATCAAAACAACACTAAGATTCCATCTTACTCCAGAAAGAATGGCTATCATCAAGAACTCAAAAAACAACAAAAACCGTTTAAGTTGTTGGGAAAAAGGAACTCTTCTACATTGTTGGTGTGAATGTAAACTACTACAATCACTGCAGAAATCAGTTTGGAGATTCCTCAAATAACTACAAATAGAAATTCTAATCGACTCAGCTATTCTTCTAGGTATCTTCCTAAAACAGTTAAAAGTCCATGATATTACAATGATACATGGCATACCCATGTTTATAGCAGCATAACTAATAATAGCTAAATCTTGGAGTTGCCTAGATGTTATTCAATAGATCAATAAAGAAAATGTATTTATACATAAGAGTGTACTACTTTGCCATAAAGAAGGATAAATCTGAGTCATTTATATGAAAATGGATGCATCTTAAGAACACAATGTTAAGTGAAATAAGACACACAAGCTTAAACATTGCATGGTTTCTTTTATATGAAAAACCTAAAGGATAAATAAAGAGTAAAATAAAAGATACATAAGAGGAAACACAAAGATAGATTTCTGCAGATGGGAAAGGGATATAGAGATGGAGGGAAAAACTTGGGGGGTGGAGAAAAGTAAAAAGAATTAAGATTTGTTACATACGTGTACCAATTCCCTATAACGGATGTAATCATTATGTATTGCAAACATGGACTAATAAAAATAAAAAACATTAAAAATAAATAAAAGGTCCTGCACATTAAGGGAAACAACTAACAGAATACAGATAGCCTACAGAATGGGAGGAAATCTTTGCCAGCTATTCTTTTAACAGAGGTTTAATATCTACAATAAAGAACTCAATAAATAATACAAAAAAATCAAGAAGACCAATCAATAAATGAATTGAATAGATATTTCTCCAAAAAAGATGTACAAATGGCCAATAAGTATATGAAAAAATATACAACGTCTTTAGCCATTAGAGAAATACAAATTGGAACGACATCTCACCTCAGTCAGAATGGCTATAATCAAGAGTACAAAAAGAAAACAAGGAAGATTAAAAAAGCTAAGCCTGAGATTGAACATGGTTGACCAGAGGAGAAGTCCAGTCAGAGGTGCTCAGACAGGATTCACTGAAGCCACAGGCACCTTATAGTAAAGGAGGATCTTACATCTTGAATTAGAAAATTTACTGGAAAGACAATATATGTAGATCAATGAAGAGATGAAGTGGAGCCACTACAGCTAGTCCACAAGGCTCCAGCCTCTGGACCTCCAGAGAGCAGCCATTATGAGAGAATTCCAAATAGCCTGGGGGAGGGAATGAACAAGAGTGCTGCAGTGCTGCAGAAGTTGGACTCCTGGTCAGACTGCGTTTAGTAACTCCTTTGCCCCATCACCTCTTCTCCAAACAATGGGGAATGCTGCAGGCAAAAGCATCCTCACTAGCCCTCACTGAGGGCAAGGGAATGACTCCCACCCTAGGCTGAGAGATGATAACTGGCCAACAGAGCTGACAGATTACCACCAGTACACACTTCCTTCCGTGGACTCTACAGACACCTGCCTGAGAGTGAATTGGTGAATTGCCAATTCCCAGAGTTCTATGCCAGCTGTTTGGTCTTCTGTAAATCCCCTGCTGGAGCATGAATGCATTTACAGATTCCTGAGGATTCCTGCCAGAGTGTAAGAGTGCCTCCGACTTTGTGGTCCCTTGCCTCTAAGTAAATCCACCTGCAGATCACATCTGCCAGGGACAGTGTCAGATTCTGCCTGCAAGCTGGCTGAGAGAATTCCTTTGGGGGGTGGGGGTTGAGTGCAAGGGAAAGTGCTCTGGATGTAGCTGCCTGCAATCAGACTGCAACCAAGGCAAGAAGGGAATTGTGTGATCACTCAGGCTGGAACACTAATTCTTCAACCCAACTAAAAGTCTTCCAACAAAATCTGACCCCATATCTAACTTTTTTTCAAGTACTATCCCCCCATCTACCTCATCCTCTCTACAGACTTACCCTCCTCTTTCACCCATCCCTCGATCTCTCCCCTCAACTTCTATATTGTATAATAACTGTTAATAATTATTATAGGCTGCAAAGAATATTGATAAAGGGTGAAAATGTAAATGCAAAATCAATCACATGTAAACGATATATAATCATATCTGTTGATGCTGTTTTAAACAGAAGAAATTCTTTCCTCCAAACACAGGGACAGGGGCTGGGGATTTAGCTCAGTGATTCCGGCGCCTGGCTCACAAGCACATGGACCCCAGTTCGATCCCCGGTACCAAAACAACAACAATAACAACAACAACAAACCCACAGGGACAGACTCCAAATCACTTAAATTAAATAGCTGAAGGGGTAAATACTATCTCTAGAGAAATAAAGCTGAAAACAAAACATGGGAAGGCAGTATCTTACTAAAAAGATCTTCATATCAATTATAAGCTCTCTTAATCCACTTGACCTCAAATCTCAGTACCAAAACAAGAGAAAACAAGGGTTGTGAGGACCCAGCTATACATATACACAGGAACCTGGGAAAACAAGGCAACAGAAGACCACAAATGGTCTCCCAAGGCAGATTCAGGGAGCACCAATGGAGAAGAAAGCAAATACCAGGTAGCAGAGCTCTACAAATTTATTAAAGAAGAATTAAAGAAATTTGGTGAGTTTATGGAATCATCTCTTTCAATGTTAATGGCCTCAACTCCATTTAAAAGACACAGATTGGTAGACTAGATCAAAAAACAGAATCTAACAATCTGTTGCATTCAAGAAACTCATCTAATCAAAAAAGAGATTCATAGACTAAAAATCAAAAGAAAACAATATTTCATGGACCAGAACCCTGAAAACAAGCAGGGGTAGCATTTTACTCTCAAAGTAAACTTCAAGCTAAAATTTAGCAGAAGAGACAAAGAAAGTCATTAGATACTAGTTAAGGGCATAATCCAACAAGAAGAAATAAATTTCTAAATATATATATCCATAAAATGGAGCATCTATCTTCATAAAACAAATACTGCTGGACATTAAGGATCAAATAAACACTAACAAGTATTGTGGGTGATCTCAATACCCCACTTTCGCAAAGAGATCAACTAAACAAAAAATAAGGAAATATCAGAGCTGAACGATACCCTTGAACATATGGACTTAGCAGATATCTACAGAGTGTTCTACCTCACTATGGCACAGTACACATTGTTCTTTGCAGCACACAGAACTTTCTCCAAAATAGATCACACACTAGTATACAGAGCCTGCATAAATAAAGGTAAAAGAATCTAAGTCATCTCATGTTTTCTGTCAGGCATTGTGCAATAAAACTAAAAATCAACCTAAGAAGAAACTACAGAAAATGTACAAACACCTGGAAATTTAGTAACATGCTTCTGAACACTCAATGGGTCACAGAAGAAATCAAGGAAAAAATTCAACAATTTCTGAAAGCAAATGACAATGCCAGTACAGCACACAATGGGACACAATAAAAGCAGTCCTAAGAAGGAAGTTAATTGGAATCAATGTTCACATTAGAAAAACAGAGTGAGCTCAAATAAATAACCTAGTGAGGAATTTCAAGATACCTGAGAAACAACAATCCAAGCCCAGAACAAAATTAAGGAATAAATCATAAAGATCAGAACAGAAATTAATGAAATTGAGACTAAAAAAAAAACCAATACAAGGAATCAATAAATTGGTTGATCAAATAGTTGGTTCTTTGAAAGAATAAACAAAATAGATAAACTCTTAGCCAAGCTTCTCAGAATACAGAAAAGACTCACATCAATCCAATTAGAAATAAACAAGGTAAAACCACACCACCATCAAAATCCAGAAGACAGTAACTACTATGAAAAATTGTATTCAAAGAAATTAGAAAATCTTGAAGAAATGGAAAGATTCCTATACTCAAACAAATTACCAAAAATAAACCAAGAGAGGCTGGGGATTTAGCTCAGTGGAGCTGCACCTGCCTTGCAAGCTCAAGGTCTTGAGTTCAACCCTTGGTACCAATAAACCAACCAACCAACCAACCAAGAAGAAATAAAAATATTGAATAATCCAATAACAAGTAATACAACTGAGGCAGTAATAAAAGAAACCTACCAACTGAAAAAAGCCCAGGACCTGATAGATTCACTATTAAATTCTACAAAATCTTTAAGGACCAATATTTCTCAACACCAGTATTTCTCAACCTCTTCAAGGAAGTTGAAAGGTAAGGAGTGCTTCCAACTCATTTCTGGAAAGCAGCATCACTCTGATCCCCAAACAAAAGATCCAACTAAAAGAGAAAACTACAGGCAAATCCTCAAAATAAACAGATCCAAAATCCTCAATAAGATATTTGCAAACAGAATGCAATACATCATCTAAAAGAACATATATCATGACCAAATAGTTTTCATTTTAAGGATGCAAGGATGGTTCAACATATACAAATCAATAAATGTAATGCACCACATAAACAGAAGGACAAAAATCACATGATCATATCAATAGATGCAGAAAAAGCTTTGATAAAAGATTGATAAAATCCAACACCCCTTCATGATAAAAAAAAAAACCCTGAAAAAAGTAAGTATGGAAGGATCAGCCAATGGCTAACATATTAAATGGGAAAAACCCAAAAGCTTTCCCTCTAAAATCAGGAACAAGAGAAGAATGTTAATTATTATAATAAAAACTAAGCAGCTTTGTTCCACTCATGCTTCTGCCATAACATTTTTGCCTTGATCCAGCTGGCCACAGACTGAATTATCTGAAACCATGAACCAAATAAACCTGTCCTCTTTTAAGTTGTAGCTATCAGGTATTTTGTCCCAGTGACAGGAAAGCTGAACAATACAAAGAAATATGTATTTATATAAATAATTACAATACCACCCGAAAAGTAAGGATACATTATTCATTCATTTAAATGAAAGGCTCATGTACTAAACACTGTAGCAAGCCCTGGGATACAGCAAAAAACAAGAGACCACAGGGTCCCTGCTTTTAAGAGTCTACACAAGAACACATGAGGAAAAATGGAGCCATAAGCAAGAATCAGTAAAACAATAAGGAGAGAATCAGACAGGCAAAGAGGCAAACATACTGAAACTACTGGCTACAAAATATTAGTTTTTGAAATGTTTAAAAAATAAATGTTAGAAACAACAAAAACCAGAAAAAATTATCACAAATGGCCAAGAAGATTTAAAAGAGAAACAAAACCTCTAGAAGAGAAAAAAATATAATGAAAGAAAATAAAGAGAAAAAGTGATTTTAGAAGAAAAAAAGCTAAATTAACAAAGTAGGAGAGATAAAGTAGGACATTCCAGACAAAAAGAATAATGTATGCAAAAACATGAAACAATGAAGCTGTGTTGTGTGTTTGAGAAAATAAAATAGGACAATTGTATAAAGTGCAAGTGTTTGGAAAATTGAGAAGTCGCATTAGGAAAAAAATTAAGGGGAAGACTGTGAAAGTGTTCATATATTCTACCTCTTAACTCCATATTCCATGTGTGCTGATACTGACTAGCTGACATTCTGATCTCACACATCTATAAATATAAATATTCATTTATAGTAAACAGTGTTTGTAGTAGTTATAGATCCTTGGCTAAAAGAAAATAAAGAAGCTGGCTGTGGTGGCACATTCCTATAATCCCACTACTCTGGGAGGCTGAGGCAGGATTAGACAGGCCCTGTTTCAAAATTTAAAAAATTTTTTTTTCAAAATAAAAATTTTAAAAAGGGCTGCAGATGTAGCTAAGTGTGAAGACCATGGAACCAGTCCCCAGAATCCTCCCACAATGAGCTATTTAGCAAAATGGCAGACAATCCCCAAATCCTCTTTAAATGTTACCTAAAGTAATTAGCATATAAAGCAGCTTCAATTAGCTATGGTGATGCCTAGATACACAGGATTACATGTGTTTACCACCATGCCCAGCCATCTTTCACCTTTAAAGGTACTAAATAGATATCCTTCCCTTGAAATGGTTTAATCTAAAGTTTTTATGCCCATTAGTATCCTAAAATCATTCCTATTCTTTTTACTAAAATAAATTTTAATTCTACAACAAGACAAAATCTGATTCTGTGACAAGAGCACATATTATCTATGGTAGGTAAAATACTGAAAGCCATAATATATTAGTTACTTAGATTTGCTTTATGAAAATGGTTTCTCTGATCCATGCAATGCAAGGCATATGAATTTACTTTATTTTTTTGCTTAAATTCTTTTATTGGTACATTTTAGGTATACAATACATTTACATTTATCATTGGGTGCTTGTACCTGATGTATCTTGGTTCTTATTTTTTCCCCATTCCCTGTCCTCCCTTCAACCCCCCTTCCCTATTTACATAGACTTTGTTTCCATTTTTTCCTTTTCTCATAATTTTTCCTTTCTCTTCTTTCCCTTCTTCTTCCCGTCCCACTTCCAATACTCTTTTGGACCTTTTCTTCCTATTTCAAATTATCAATTATTCATTTGAATCATTTTCATCCTTATTTACACTTTCAGTTTCTCACACTAGAGAAACTATT
>NW_004624817.1:100452-121892 GCF_000247695.1 Heterocephalus glaber
ATGATGGAGAAGAGATTTGAACGGACAGAAAGCACATTGTATTTTATATATTAAAATTTCTTTCAATTTAAATCATTCAGAAATATGTATATTCTTAGGAATGTTAAAGTCATGATCAATACTATGGGAGAAAAAGCTGTTATTTATCAGCCCCAAAGAGGTCCCTATAATGCTAAGTTTGGGTAGATGCGCATGTAAACAACAAAAGACAGGCAGAAAGAATTCTAGAAGAGGAAGGGACAGATTGATTTCTAGCACTTAACTCCTTCAAATTCAAACCAATACTTTGTAACTAAAAACATATTTAAGAGTGCCAAATGTTTATACTCTGGTAAAAGAGTAAACATTCATTATTATTTTTTTGAACCAGGGATTAAACTCAGGACTTTGTGCTTGTGAGGCAGGTGTGGCACCACTGAGCTAAATCCCCGGTCCTCATTCATTATTTTGAACAACCCAAACTTTGCTCTTCCTAATATCCAGTGGGTATTAGGTTTTAGGAGACAAAAGGCTCTATCATGGTTTTTCAGAGTTACAAATCTATCTGGGCCTCACCTAGTAAGGTTGGTTCTACAAAGTTACACAGGGGAATCCTGGCCAGAGGTTTAGTGGTAGTTCTTTCCTCTGGAATTAAAAGCACTGTCACAGGGTTGGCAAACCCTCAGGATGTGGAACCATTTCTAGGAGTTATGGGCAGAAGAGTTCTAGCTAGGAGGGTGTTCTATGAGGGTGTACTTTCAGTATCTACTGCTTGAAGCTAAGTGTGTTCAGTTCAATTTTCTAAGAAAACTCTGTAATAAAAATACATACCAATCTGGAGTGTTGACTACCTCTGTATCAGAAATTTTTAAAGTTATCTGACAGCAAACAAATGAATACAACCCACAGTTTTAAAAACAAGTCCAATAACTTTTGAGTATGTATTTCTTCCTAAAAACAATCAATTTTTAAATCTTCAAAGAAATATTTAAGAGACAAACTATATATAACCTTTATACATAGTTTTCTTTTTTGAACTGTCTGTCATTTGTAAACTATGGCAGATTGTTTTCAGGAGGAAAAAAACCAGTAAAGACTTCACTGCTCCTTTCCAGTTGCCGCACAAATAAAATCTAAAACTCTAAAATCTCTTTTCCTTCCAGTACATACATAACACAGTGGGCTCTTGACTTATGAAATCAATTCGTTCCTGAGGGCTAACTGTAACTCAAGTTGGTCAATGAAGGCTTGGGCTCCTCTATACAGGCTACAAATTTTCTCTCCTGTATACAGGCAGATCTCAGTGTCCTTAGAGAGACACTGGCCCAGGATTTCTCAATTAACCCCACAGAAAAAAGAACTCTTTAGGGGTTAAATCAGTATCTGAGACCTCTGAAAGCACAAGCGGCAGCAATTGGGTCATAACTCAAGACTTTGGTCATAAGTTAAAACTAAAATTCTGGTGATAACCCAAGTTGTTCATACGTCAGCCTGGTTGTAACTGGAGGATCCACTGTACTTAAAAAAAAGCTGAATACAATGCACTAAAGGTCAATGTAAGCTCTACTTGCACTGAGATGAGTAAGACTAGGGAGAGGAGTGTCCTACATTCAACACAACTAATACTTATGGATCATCACAAGGCAAATGGCACTGTATTAGGCAGTATAAATGGCACCTGAAAAGACAAACATTACAGACTTCTCTACAGACTGAAGTTAGAAACTCGTTTTGGGGGGGGGGATTTTTTTTTGGTATGCTCTCACAATAAATTCAAAGCTGAAATTTATCATAAAAGATATTAATAATTCCAAAGGTAATGACTAAATTTGCCTTTGGTCTCCAAGAGATTGGAATATTTTAAATTCCAACTGAGCACCTCAAAAACATTCAGTTTTGTTGATTACACGGAAATCAAGGTGGGGTAATTTAAGAGGGTACTATGTTCATTGATGTCAGCAAAAAAAGCTTGCAATGACTTGCTGCTTTTCCATAATGTGTGGCACTACAGTGTACACAGAATACTTAACACGTTTTAAGATCTTCAAAAAAAAAACATAACCAGAACCCTGAAAAATGTATGAACATACTGTTTCTGCCTAATACATGACCAATATATATTTTTAAAGTCTTAACATGAAATTCTCTCCTAACTCTCTTACCCCCAAAAAAGGCCACAAAGTGCATTCACAAAAAGTCAGTCTTAAGATAAAGCCATTGTACAAAATATGAAGTTAAGGTATACTGACATGAATAACACACTGGAGTTTAATTGTAGAAGTGTCATACACCGGGAGAGCAATATCCATAGGCAAAGTCTAACAGTATTACAGCAAACATCTTTATAAGGGTCATACATATGATACATTTAAAGTATTAAAAGGTATAGATGACTCAACAGCAAAATTTAAAAACTATATCCTATTAGCACATTTAACCCAAATGAACCTGAATCTATGATATACCATTCAAGGAAACTAGGTCAGAATAAATTTATTAAAATCACCTTGTTCATTTACAAAAGTCAATTAAAAACACTGCCTGCTGAATCAGACAGCAGAAAGCCCCTCTTCTATACTATTTATTTTGTCCCAGATATTAGTATCACCTTCAAAAAAATTTTAAGGGTCAAACTGAAAATTACCATTTTCTCTACCAAATAAGTGTAATCTATACTGACCTAGAAATAAATTCAGCCCCAAATTCATAATGTGAAGTAAAGAGAAGCAATAAGTTTTTCTAATTTAAGTAAATGATACCTAGGTATGATAGATGATAATTAATGTTCAAAACTAGTAAATTACTGAAAAGACAAATGCATTCATTCATGTTCCTTAAGCACATTCAAGTCACTGAAATGGTCAAGAATCAATAATTTACTGGTTAATTTTTTAATCTACAAAGTATTATGTGAGTTTTATATGGTAACAATTTGAAGTCTACATTATGCTAAACATCAAGCACCTGTTAGCTGAAGAGACTCAAACATTTTAATACACAAGATATTTACACTACAGCTCCTTGGTTGTCAAAAAGTGATTACTGGTGCCAAATAATTAAAATATTGTGCCAAGTCATCTCAGCAAAATGGGAATACTGAGAATCTACCAATTATTGTTATCCTACAGTATTACAGGAATTAAAAGTCAGAAGTTAGATATTTATGTTATCTACAGTACAGTACATATTTAAGGATGGCTTTGTTTAGAAGACTTGAAAAATACTCTTGGAATAAACACTATACTCTCAATGTTATAGGTCAATAAAACACAACTGTATCTGGTGGATACGGTAGAGAAATGGCAATTTTGACAAAGGAGTGTTTCCAAAGGCATTTCCTTTAGAGGTGGCTAAGGTTTTTCCACATTACTGAAAAACTAAGTAATGTGGTATAGCTATCTTCACCAAACTTCCACTTGGGCATATTATGGTACATATTCCCAAACTACTATTCTTTCTGTCCACCATGCTGACTCCAATATTCCATGATCCACTATAATCTTTTGGTCTTCCCTCTTGCAGTGTGGCAGCCTGTGCTGCTATCCATTGAGGAGGTAGACCACTAATTCATAGGTGGCCATCATAATGGCTGTGTTTGGAATCTGTCTCACCAAATGAGTTGTTAGACCACAGTAGAGGGATCCGTAACCTTCTTCTTGAACCACCAAAGACGGTGTCTGAAAAAAGGATCTATATTTTGTTCCTTCTTCACGTAGTCTTGTTCTTACAACTTCATGTGGATATGCTATAGTTGTGGCACAAGTTTTTGAGGTGGCAGCAGCAAGCATCATTCCCACAAAATCTGATGCTTCTTTTACAGACTCTTCACCATTTTCTATCATAGAAGCAGTCTTACATTCCAGTAGGTTTTGCTTTATATTTTCATAAATAACAAAATGGATAACAGTCTCTGATATGCCAGCATAGGAAGCAGACATGCCCCTGTAAAATCCTTTAAGTCCATCTGTTTGATACACTTTACAGATACATTCAAAAGCACCCATTTGCTTTTCCCCACGGTTCCTTGCATCAAGCTGTAACCGAGTCTTTATAAGCCAAATGGGATTGGTTGCAGTGACTGCAGTAAAACGAGGTTTAAGTTAGTTCATATTTCTACAGGAAGTGACCTGTGGATGGGGAGCATGAGACGACACGATCTCACTCTTTTCTCGGGAGAAATGTACAGTAAATGCCTGCCACTGTAGCCGAAATCATGTGAACCTGGGTAGAATCAGGATCAAATACACCATTCAATTTTTCCTTGCAGTTGGAGTAAGCAGCAAAGTATATTGCTCTGGAAGGGGCCACCCCCACTATATTGGGGCCTAATTCTCTAAACAAGGAACGAGGCCCTTCTTTTTCCAAGATTACTTTTAGGCAATGGAGGGGTCCAGGAGACACTACTCGGTTAACACTGGCTCCAGCCATGGTGTTCTGCTGAACTTCAGAGATATAAAGTGTCACAGAAGACGACTGCAGCCGTGTTTTTACAACTTCCAGTGGACATGTCAGAATAGCTCCCACTGTGCCACCACATCCCACGGCAGACAGATGCACCAGCGTGTCCCTCTGGCTCATTCTCTCTCCAGCATGTCCTCTGGGCGCTGATGGGGGGACGCGGCTGGGGCTGCCCACTACTGCGGGCGGCTTCGGTCCCGGAAGGAGACGTACAACGCCCCAGGACGGCGAGGGGATGGCGGAGACGCGGCTGCAGAGGACAACCCGCGCAGCCCTCCCCGCGCGCTGCCACCCACTCACGCTCGACTCTCTCCTTCGGCGCAGGCGGGGGAAAAAAATCAAGATTTTAATATGCATAATGTTGGAGTTCATTTTGTCTTTTGACTATTCATTCTATTTTCTCCTAAAAGCAGCTTGGTTGGAAAAGTTAAAGAACACATTTAAAAGCAAGAGTCTACATCTAGGATGAGTCAAAGATTTTTTTTCCAGCTCTGCAACTAAATTATTTCAACCCTAGGGCACTTAATTTACTTTCACTAGATAAAATACTATTTTTGAGTATTCTGAGTACATGAGAGGTATAAATAAAATGGTTATAAAATTCATTGAAATCTTCAGATGGAAGAGACTATGCATAAAGTACTACATTCTTATTTTTAAAATCTCAGAATCTTCTAAGACTAAAAGTATGATGCAATTTTGCATACCCCAAGTTCACACAACAGGAAATCAAACTGCTCAAAATTTAACTTCAGTAACTGTTTTCAGTTATCTATTGCTGAATAACTACCCCAAAGCTCATTATTTTAAAAGATTTTTATCTCTCATGTGAATGAGACGATCAATGAAAGGGGAACTGAGGTAAAATGGATATGTAAACAGACTCCTTTAACAAGAACACCATATATGTATGGCAAGAGAAAGGAGGAAGACTGAAGAGTTAAGAATAAACTGTATACACAAAGAGATATGACTGTACATCCACCAGAATGGCTAAAATTAAAACAAATGACACCAAATGTTAACAAGGATATATATCAAATGTTATGGGTGTAAAATGGTACAACCACTTTGGAAAAAAGGTTTGGCAGTTTCTAATAAAACTAAACATGTAACTATGCTATGACCCAATTACTGTATTCCAATCCTAGACATTTACCTATGAGAAATGAAAATACATATCCACAAAAAGTCTTGAAAGCTGTTCATAGCAGCTCTATTTATAATTGCCACAACATGAAAAGAGCCAGGTGGGAAGCAACAGGAAAACGGGTTATCAAGCTGTGCTATATACAGAGAGTGAAATACTAATCACACAGCAAAACATGTGAATCTCAAAAGCATTCTGCTAAGCAAAAGAACCTTTACACCAAATAGTAAATACCAGATGATTCTACTTATACGCAGTTCTAAATTAGGCAAATCTTACCTATGGTAGGAAAAAAACATTCAGAACTGTAGAAAGTGAAGGAGGCAATGGGAATTAAAGGAAAGGGTTATAAAGACCTTTCCTGGTTGATGGCAAAGCTCTGTATCTTTTTATTTTTCCCTGCTGCTAGAGATTGAATACAGGGCCTCATGCAGGCTATGTATCCAGGCTGAACTACACCCCCAGCCCAAAGTTCTCTATCTTGACAGATGTTTGGTTACACAGGTGCATACATTTCTCAAAATTGAACAAACTTTGGTCCCTAGCATTGAAAAAAAATTAAATATCATTATTTTCACTTCACATAAAATAAATGGATACAAACAATGATTAAGTGATGTGCCCAACGTCACAAAGGTCAATAGGACAAAATCCAGATAAGAAACTGGATTTTGACTTCAGGTGTATGGCCTTTCCATTATACTATAGTGTACACTTTCCCCACACTAAAACATCTAGATCTTTCTTATGACCATAAACTTCTTTGGCAATTTCCTTAAATATAAACAGGGATAACATCTACATCTCATAAGGAAAAAAAGTGAAAGTGTTTTGTGAACTGTAAAGTCTTGCTTGTCCAAGGAGTGTCTCCATACTATCATATTTCCCCCCAAATAAGACAGGATCTTACATTAATTCTTGCTCCAAAAGATACAATAAGGCTTATTTTCAAGGAATATCTTACTTATTTATGTACCAAAAAAACTACATTTATTCACATATAGTCATGTCATCTTCTTCTGGAACATCAAAATAACTCTCCAAACCCAAAATTCTGGCCTTAATTTATGATTCCCGATCTCTCATGTCTAGCAATAGAGTTCTCCTTAAATGAGTACTTCTTGTCCATGTTGCTTGCTTGTAGTACATTGGCAACACAGCTGTCAGTGATTTTATCCCATGAATTCTTCACTCAAGTCATAACCTCTTGCAAGCTAGGCTTCCCAAAGTTTCCATTAAATTAAATGTTAATTGAAAACTTACAAGACAGGAGTGGCAACAAAAATGATGACATTTAAGAATGGTCCACACAAAAGTGATGGAAAATTGCAAGCACCAAAATTCAGAAAACATATATTTCACATGAGTGTATTAAGTATGTCCATTACAAGACATGATGTATTGAATTATGAGGATTCATATTAGACACAACCTCATCCATTTGTTATCAAGTGCGTATGCTATTCTTGTATTGTGTCTTCACTCCAATTGGTCATTTGGCAAGTCTTGAGTTCATCTGTTTACACAGGCATTTGTTTACCTCTGTCCAAAGGCACCCACTTACATATTTACAAATACTTAATTATAATTTATATTACTATCTAAGTATCAATGCCAATAATACTATTTATATTTAATTATATATTAATATTATTATTTGATAATTAAATATGTCCATTGTGTGTTGCAACAGACATACTAAATGTGTCCATCTGGCTAGTGATCTTAACTGGGGCTTATTCTTGGGATAAGGCTTTTATTATGAGCATCCTGAAAAATCATGTTGGGGTTATTTTCCAATTAGGTCTTATTTTGGGGGAAATATGGTAGTACTACTGGAATCACCTGACAGCTTAAAAGAAATGTAGATTCTTAAGATATTACAGACTTATTGAAGTAGAATGTGTTTTAGCAAAATTGACACATAATTCATATGCATATTAAAGTCTGAGGGACATTACTTAAAAGACTGTTGATATTAGATACCTTTACCATAATAAAATGTATTAGAAGCTCTTTCTAGGGAAGTTCTGTGATCTGGTAACTCATTAACAATATAACATCAACAATACTAACATCACCCTCCTCAGCTCTACATTTACCAGACTGAGAAACTACTAAATGTGGAGCCTAGTCTAAGCTTCACCAGTAATTTTCAATAGAAGCTTGAAGAGATCAACTCACTTCTCAAGATCTTTTTCCTTATTTTAAAAACAAGAGTTCAATCACTAGCTCCCAACTTGAAGTCCTTGGACTCACTGGGCCCTGAAAAAGCAGTAACAGAGGAAGGCAAGATAGCATGGTGGTTAGCACATAGGTTTGTGTCACAGTTTGTATCTAGATGTCTCTCCAAAGCCTCATGAGGTCATAGGTGGGGCTTTTTGGAGGTGGCTGGATCTAGAGTGTGTGATACTGGGTTTAAGGATGTGATGCTGAGATGTGATGCTGAGATCCTGCAATGCTAGGATTAAGGGTGTTGAGTGGGGACAGAAAGAGAGCTGTTGTTGTCACTTGCTGCAGTTTTGCTTCTTCACTGCCTTCTGCTTGCTATGAACTGTTTCTCTTCTATGATGCCCCTCTGCCATGCCACCCTTCCTGCCTTGGAGCCAGCTAACTATGAATTAAAACCTCTACAAACTGAGCTTTAATAAACCTTTCCTACTTTAATTTTGGGTGCCAGGTATTTTATCTCAGCAATGAGAAAACTAAGATAGTCTGGAATTAAATAGTTCTCAGGTTACTTGGGCTCTACCACTTAATAGTGTGTGACATTGGGCAAGTTACTTAACCTTTCTAAGCTTCAACTAAAATTGAGATTCTAATATTACCTACCTCACAGATCAAGCAGTATGACATATAATTGGAAATAAGTGCTCTGCTAGGTTCCAGGGTGATAGAAATAGTCTACATTAAAATGAATGCATTTTTTATGAATAAATAACTGAAAAAGCTAATTTTAAAATAGAGAGAGAGTGAGAGAGAGAGAGAGGGAGAGAATCCACCAAGTCAGACTACGTAAGTTCAAATTCTCATTTTGTTTCTGGCAAAGAAAAGTTTGGACAAATTATTTAATCATTCTCAGGCCTAAATTTCTAGTTTTCTAAAACAGAACTAAGCTGTCATGGTGTTTCACGCCTGTAATCCCAGCACTTGGGAGGCTGAGGCAGAAGCATTGCCACAAGTTCAAGGCCAGCCTGAGCTATACACTGAGCTCAAGACCAGCCTGAACTACATGGCAAGTATCTTATAAAAACAAACAAATTTAAAAAAAGAACTAAAACCTTAAAAAATAACTTAAAAGAGTTGTTACAAGGATTAAAACAAGGGTTCTTAACACATAAGAACATTGGACATTAAGTCTCACAAATGTTCACTTAATATTTCTATTGATTATTTCTTTCCCTGGTACTGGGAATTGAACTCAGGACCTTGAGCTTGCCAGGCAGGTATGGTGCTGCTGAGCTACATCCCCGGCCCATTTATTATTTTCAATATTTCAAAAAACACATTATGCGCTCGCTTCAGCAGCACATATACAAAAATCACATTTATCCACAATAAGACTCCAATGAACATATTATGCTGTTTTGTTTTAGAATAGAATTATATTGGTACATTAAGGTAATTAGTGATTATCTCATATGGTTCAATACAGTATGGAAACAGTGACTAGATCATTTGTCAAGATCTTAATTACTGACTTTGAGTAATTAAAACAGGGTTAAAATACATTAACAATTATATTTATTACAATTTGTGTTGGAGGAATAATAAATTATAATTTATGTATGAGTAATAATAAATTCATGGAGCCTATAAAACATGAGGCTTTCTTCTGATGAAAAGATTAAAATAGCTGATATGTTACTACATGATCCAGCAATTTTATTTTGGGAGCCTAAAGAATATTATACACTCATATTTACAACAGCACTATTCATAAGAGGTGGAAGCAATATAAATATTCACTGACAGAAGAACGGATTTTTAAAACTCTATACAATGGAGTATTATACAAGCTTAAAAAGGAAAGAAATTCTGATACATGCTACAACATAGATAAACATTGAGGACATTGTGTTAGATGAAATAAGATAGTCACAGAGATAAATACAATATAATTCTTCTTATATGAGGTGCACAGAATAGTTAAATTTTTAGACAGAAACTAGAAGAGTGGTTGCCAAGCAGTTGACTGAAGGAGGGAATGGAGAGTTTAAAGGATATAGAATTTCAGTTTTACAAGATGAAGAGTTCTGAAAATTGACTGCATAACAGCTTGAATGTATGCAACATTAATTAACTGTATGTGCATGTTAAATGGTTAAGATGGTACATTTTATGTTATGTGTACTTTTCTACAATTAAAAACAAATAAATAATTGGCTGGTATAATGTTCTTGAAGCACCAACACAGTAAAGCCTTAATGAAAATGTCTGCAGTTTAAGTTTTTAATAAGCACATTTCCTTGCATTCCAATGTACTACTTAAAACAACTCACTGGCAGATTTGGCCTTCATTCTTCAGTTGACCTATAGTGATTCTGAGCTATGTTATAGGCACTAATGCTTGCCTCTCAATAACCCTCAGGTAAAGAATTATCTTTCTTAACATGACAGGAATGACACCTCTGCCAGCCAACAGAGCCCTAAGGACCAAAGAAGGCTGATGAGTGCTCAGTTACTTGAGGCTACTGTTCAAAGATGGCAGGAAAGGGCCTGAGAAAAGGAAAGGAAAAGAAAAGAAAGGCATCAAGGGTCTACATGTAACCTAATAGCCTTTGTGGCATGTGTATGACAGATAGCCGATGAAAGCCTCTCTTGTCTTGTGCGGCAGTGGCAAGGAATGAAAACTCTTCTCCATCTAAAAGAATCTTATAATAAAAAAGTATAAAGACCAAAGGCTACCCTACTTTCCTTCTGCCCAGTTTTTCTGAATAGGGTGGGATGAGAAACAAATCCATGAGAAGGTACAATACCTAGCTTGAATCATACTATGCTGAGGATAAAAAAGAGATGGCTAGATACTCGTATCATCAATAACCATTCATTCACCCCATCCATGAAAGTCTTACCAGACATGTTACTTTCTCAGACTGAGGTAACCCTATATAAAAGCTGTAATAAGGACTTTTCAAATATTTTTTAGCTTTCTGATAAATTCCCTCCACATACAATATGCCATTTTTTGGCTGTTTTTCTATCAAATACATTTCTGGAATGCATTTCATTTGAAAATAGGAGTGTACCTGTTTATATTTATCTGTTCATCCCCTACTGGCCTCTCCAGCTACAATGACAGAAAGGCTGTCTTTTTTTCTTCTTCAGTTTTTTGAGACAGAATCTTTCTATGTAGTTCAGGCTGCCCTTGAACTCACTATGTAGCCCAGGCTGGCCTTGAACTTGTGGCAATCTTCCAACCTCAGCTTCCCAAGTGCTGGGATTACAGGCATGCACCACCATGCCCTGTGCAGCTGTCTTCATACATAATTTTATAGTTTGAAACAATGACAAAATACATGCTCAATAAATATTAGCTGAATAAATGAAACATCCTGAGTAATTTTAAACTGGGTAAATCTTCTCCAAGGCCACAATTAAATTTAAGAATTTTCTTCCATCTCCCTTAAGGTAATATTTCTTATATTAAACCAACCATACTTAAAATTTCACTTCCTGTAGATTGTCTTGGTATAAAGAGTTGTCACACATAAATATAAATACCATTTCTTCCACTTAATAGCTGTATGATATTGATCAGGTTACTTAATTTCTTTAAAATGCAGTTTCTTCTTCAAGATGAAGTACCACTTAATGGGAAGGTTTTGAGGATTAGTACACAGGCAATCTTCACTTTGTAGGCTTCCAACACACACAAATTTCAGTTACCACAGTTTAAATGATGCCAATTCCCTAACGACACAGTTCAAATTTCAGTTAACACTGTTTTTTGTTTTGTTTTGGTTTGGCTTTTTGAGACAGTGTCTTGCTATGTCAGGCTGGCCTTGAACTGGCAATGTAGCCCAGGCTGGCCCTGAACTTGTGATGATCCTCCTACCTTGGCCTCCTGAGTGCTGGGATTACAGGCATGTGCCACTACACCTGGAAAAACTATGTACTAGAGGTGAGTAACTGAATATAGTACACACTTTGCTGCTAGATCTTCAATCCACAAATCATTACCCAAACAACAGAAGAACATCAAATCAGTGGTCAACCAACTCACTTCTGACAAAGACTGTTACTGATGAGTCACTATATAACTGTTATTCAGTTAATGTACAGGGAACAAAACATGTAGCTGAGTTCCCTCCTTGTATCCTGGTGATAAACTTATATGAAATTTTATAAAAATAAATACTAGAAAGAAGAAACTGGTGAATAGTGATGAAAGGTCAGCAGAGATACAAAAAAATGATAATGTTAGATGTGAAATTCCAATCATATGTATACAGAGTTTTAGAAGAAATAGTTGATCATAGAAATGATGATACTGTTATCTCCTAAGAGACTCTAGATAGGCAGCTTCGGGAATTTAATGAAGACAAACTTAACAAAATAAATGAACATAGCAATTGTGGCTAAAAAGATGATGTCCTAGAAGAAGTGAAACTGCCAAAACCCTCCAAATTAAAGAACTCTTGGAGATATTTCATAATGTTGAAAGTATAGAGAATAAAATGTTGAAAGCTGATCCAAACTTAGAAAAGATTTGCCAAGGCACAGGGAAAATACCATTCCATGCCATAAGCAATATGATGTGAAGGAAAGAACTGTTCAAATTATTTTTGATAAGTTAGTTTACAAAGAAATAAAACACTACAATTCTTAACATTTAAAATATTTGTAATCAACTATAAGAGGGTTTACAATGTTTGACAAAAATTTGTAAAGGTAACAGAACAATTGTGACTTTTCCTATTAAGATTGCTTTGTTTTTTAACTTGTATGATCCCGCACTATCAAACAAAATGAGGACTGCCTCTATCTATAACTTCTGGCACATCAAAAAGTTATTCCTTTCACAACTCTACCCTTTCCCCTGGTTCTTACAATCTGTTTAAACAAAAATGAATTTGAATTGATGTTGAGTGATGCTAAAAATTTTTCAGGTGCTGAAAGTGACTAAGAACCACCACATATCTGAACATGCAATTCCCCAAACTCATTAACCAAAATACCTACAACCTAATGCTGAACAATTAGATTGTGATAGTTCAGGATTTTAAGAACCTTTATGCCCTTCATTCCTTGAATACAGAGGCAAAATAATGAATATGTGGTAGAATTAATGACAGGGAGTCATTATAGAACAACTTTAGAGTCAGCTGAATACTATCTCTACACCATTTATTACAGCCTTAGATAATCTGTGAAATGGGAATAATAATACCTTCTTTTGGAAATTATTATAAAACTTCAAAAGAGATAAGATACATGAAGGGCTTAGCAAATTGTGGCACAATCAACACTTGGATAATAACTGTTATTAGCCTTAATATTACTATCATTAATCTAATAACAATAAACCTGTATTTGTTTTGAACATACACTTTAAACATATTAATCAGCATATTTTTCAAAGATCAAATTCTTTTACTCTAAGTTAGTACAGACACCCACCACTTGCTATGGTTAGACAGCTTGACCTCAGCTTCCTCTAGATCATTTTCTCACAAGGTACATGTGCAAAGGGCTGCCAATATATTCATTCATCCTCTTCCTGCGACTCCTCTGATTCCTATGTTAAAGTCTTCTGTAGTCTTCTCAGAGTTCCTCTTCTGAAGACATTGAGAACTAAAGCCATTTCCCATTTCTCAGAGCTATCTGCCAGAACGCTAGTATCTTGTGTTCTTGTAGTCCACATGACTCAATTGCCAGTTTTCTCTTTTGATTCTAATCTAAAACCTTGGTTCTAAATTTAGAGTCATTATTACCCGTGTAGACTGATAAAGCTGCAAGGTATCTAAAGACTAACTATGGCATGTTCCTTTTCCCTGCTAAACAATTAATTCCTAATAAATATGAGTTAGTTGAACAATGTCTGCTTTAACACTTTTGGTGACAGAAAGCATGCTTAACACCCAAGCCAACCTGTTCCATGATGCTATCATCATTGATTATTAAGTTTTTTCTTACACGGAAGCAAAATCTTCTCCCTTACAATTAGTTTTCTCCACCCACTGCCCCTAGAGAAACTGAGAATGTTCTAGAGAACTTACAGCTTCGAGAGAAACTGAGAAAGTTAACTAGTTTTATGATCGCCTACCCAATATTTGAAGACCCGTAAGTAAGAGAAAAAAGAGTCACATATTTCCAGCTCAGACAGCATGATTTTAAGTCCTTTACCTTATGGTCATGGCTCTCTAGACTAGGCATGGATTTGTCAAAGCAATCTAACAACCAATTGATAAAGTGCTTTCTTTGCTAATATTTGGATCTGCCAAGTAATTAAACTACAAATGATCCTTTTCCTCCATTATTATATAAAATTAATTTAAACTAGCAGCTCAAAAAAACTCAGCCTAGGGCTGAGGATTTAGCTCAGTGGTTCCAGCACCTGCCTCACAAGTGCAAGGTCCTGAGTTCGATCCCCAGTACCAAAAAAAAAAAAAAAAAAAAAAAACCAAAATCATGGTCTCAAGAGAATAGTACTAAGAACCCTACTAAAAGTCTTGTTCTATTTTTTTTAACTTAGCCAACCACTCAAACAGAATAAAGTAGGATCATCTGGCATGAAACTCGTGTCTCTTTCCTACCAAGACAAACACATACAGATTGGAGACAGACTCAACAGAGGGAAAAGTTAGCTAAAAAAAGTTTTATCTCATGTCCTGTGAAAGTGGATCCATTTAAAAGAAAGCAGTAATAGTCAAAGAATATTCTCTAAATCTTGCCAGAAGTACCTTAAAGTAGGATCAAACATTATGCTCTCAAAACTTGACCAAAGTAAACAACAGAAAAAGAAGTGGCAGATTTCTCCTAGCTTTGAAGGAACAATCACCTAGGGAGAGGGGGAGAGGGGGAGCGGGAGAGAGGAAGAGAGGAAGGAGGAAGGAAGAGGGGGAGAGAGAGAGAGAGAGAGAGAGAGAGACAGAGACAGAGACAGAGACAGAGAGACAGAGACAGAGACTGAGAAATAGACAACCCCCCAGACCTGGCCAGGCCAGCAGTGCCTGTGTGTCAGCACAGTAGCTAGAAGTAGAACTTTAAGTCCTCAGAAGGTGCATTCAAGGGAAGCAGTGTCCTCAGATGACCCTTAACCCCTAGGAAGTCAAATTAGACAGAGTGCAGCAGCAGCAGCAGGGACTAGGTCCCTCGTGCTCTTGGAAGCCTGGCAGGAGGAGGAAGGTAGATCAGGTTCTCTGCCTTCCACTTCTGGTGAAAAATGACAGTTGGATAGGCATACTCAGAGCACAGATGTTCTCTGGTACCTGAAGACATGGGGGTACGGTGGGGGAGTCAAACCTCAGAAATGGTAAAACTCTTCCCTGGAGGAGAGCGAGAGAGATCTAACAGGAATAAAGAGGAAGAGAAAGACCTTAGAGTTCTCACAGACTTGGAGGAAGACGCAGCTCAGAAGTGTCCCCTTCTCCCATGAGTGGTGGTGTAACAGCAGAGCAGGTGTCCTGGGCCCTCATTCCAATGGCAGGGCCTTCCACCCCCAGCCTCTTCTAAGGCTTCCCCTCTCTCCCCACCTGCCCTACTCCGCCGCTCAGGTAGGGAGTTCTGTTCCCAGCCCCGCTCCTTCGCTTTCTCCTCAGGTCCAGCAGGGGCTCCCCACTTCCTTTCCGTCCCAACCTGAAGGCCCCCCGCCGCCAGTTCAGATCCCCGCAGTCTTCAATCGACACCCGGGACCCCCTTGTCCATTCCCCAGGGTCCCGCGGCCCCGCACGCCCCTCTCCGCTCCCCGGCTGGGCCCCGAGCCTTTCCTCGAGGCCAGGTTCGCCCTCTGCCTTCTCCACACCGCGTCTCCCCACAGCCCGGCGCCCTCGCTCCTTGCCTCAGGCCACACTCACAGAACTCAGCGATGTACCAGGTCACGGCATAGTTCTCTTCGCACCAGTCTAACGTAGAGGTTGTGGGACCCCAGTAGCCCTCCCGGTCCACGGCCGGAGCCATCGCGCCGCCCCAGTCCTCGCCGCCGCCCAGAGACGCGCTCACTGCGCTCGGCTTGGCAGCTCCCAGGCCGGCTCGCGCCCTAGCCGCGCGCGCGCTCCCTGAGCCGCCCCGCCTCCCCGAGGGGCGGGGCTAGGCCAGGCCAGGCACAGACTCCGAGGCTGCCCCGCGGGAGGCCCCGCCCATCTCGCTGCCAGGCCGCTCGGGCAGGCGCAGGAGAAGGCTCGCCCGGGGCTGAGTCCTCCTTACCCCGAAGGCGGGCCAGGGTCCTGATCTCGGAGGAAGGTTGGGATACGGGCTGCAGGCCAAACTAGGCGCGCCCTTGGCGCTACATTAGTGGTTCCCAGTACCCTGGAGGCTGTTTTCCGTCAGGATGTGTCTGAGCCTTTACTTGTGTGTAGGTGGTTTGATTTAATTGGGGTGAGGTAAATGAAGCCTTCTCTGTCAAGCCCCTACTTGATTAAACCTGTGCCATCCAAACATTGGCGGCAGGCCTCATACGGGCAGCCCCAAAACAGCACCCCCAACCAACCCCCTCAGTTTCTGGGAAACTAATTATCAGATAAAGGTATATAATGTCTTCTGGTGACAAAGGGAAAGGCAGCAACCCAGGATCCAAAGGAGAGGGAAAAAAAGTTGCTAAGAGCCGAAAATACTCTAAAGCAGAGTTTACCCTAGGCTTTGGTTCTGGCGAGCAGAGACTTGTGCCTCTGTCTGTAATTGTGCCCTACTGTCCAGGCAACCAACAAACTCCCAGCACTTCCATCTTCAAGATGGAAGCAACTCCACAGAGTCCCCAGAGTGAAGTTGTGAAAACATCCAACCCGGGTTGCCTTTCGCGCTCAGCTCTCCCAATCTTTACCCTAACTCGAAACGCGCTGGCTCATCTCCCTTGGTCCTCCCTTGGTGCCCAAATACGGTACAGCTGGGATAGCTTTCCTCTCTATGCCATTTGTTAACTTACCACTTGTCCTTTGAATTCCAGCTGACTGAAACCCTCCCTGCCCTTTATTCACATCGTACCAGGGTGCCATCTTCTTTGTAGAGGAGGGCACAGCCTTTCTACAAAGTGATCCTAGCCAGTGATAGATGCAGAACCTCTACTTGGGAGGTGCAAAACCTACAAATAGAGGCAGAAATAGTAGAACATATTAACTTTTATTTGTATTAACTTAATAGAAATAGTAGAATATATTAACTTTTTTTTGTACATTGAGCTCCTGCTGTGTACTTGGCCATGATTGGCTGGCTGCTGGAAACACACAGGAAAACAGGAAAAATCTAAGAAGGCAACACACAGAGAGATAAATAAAAGCCGTTGAGGTGTAGGAAGACTTCCATTTCTAAGCATTTTATTTACATTTTTTGTGTGCTTTTAATATGTAAAAATCATAAATATACAATTATAAATGAATAAATATTTACACACAAAATGAACATCCAAAAATACATACTCAAAAGTGATTAACCCATGAAGTGTATAATCAAAGCAGTGTATAGGCATTAATAATAGAATGTGACAATATTTTACCAGGAGTAGATGGCTGTAGGACCCCTATGAGAAAAGAAACCCTGAGCATCCAAGTGATTCAAGACAGAAGAGGAGGCCAAGGCTGAGGCAATGCCCTGCAAGTGTTTCTCAACAGTGAAAAAAAAAAAAAAGAAAAAGACTGTCAAGAAAAAGGCAGAATTTAGGACAGAGTTTTCTTCATCTAAGAGAAAAGGTGCACTACAGAACAATCACTCAGAAAATGAGATGAACTGCAATTCCTTCAGTAATATTCACCTTTCTTCCTTCTTTCCTTTTTCTAAAAACCTTTCATCTACTGAGTATAAAAGCAATGCATGGAAATGTAAGGGACTTGGGATGGCCAAAGCTGTCTTGTAAAAAAAAATCTTTGTTTCCAATGTGAACACTTATGTCTTAGTCACTTTTCTTCTGGCTGGCACAAACTACTTGCTATCTGTAGTTTAAAGGAGGAGAGGTTAATTTTGGCTCATGCTTTCAGTCTGTGGTCAGCAGTTCCAAGGCAGAAATACTATGGTATAGCAGAGGGAAGCTGCTCACTTCATGGTGGCCAGGAAGCAGAGAGACAAGGGAAGAGCCAGGAAGAGAGATGCACCCTTCCAGGTCACTCCCCCAATGACCCACCTCTTCTGACCAGACCTTACCTCCTAACAGCTACAATGCCCCCATTATTCAATCATCTTCTAAACAGGAGGCTTTGGGGCCCATTTAAATCTAAACTATAACACCGTTACATTTATGGTAAGTTGATTTTTGGCAAGACTATTATTTTTGCCGACTATTCAGCAGGGAAAAGATAGTGTTTTCAACAAATGGTGCTCAGATAATTGGATATCCACATGCAAAAAGGGGGAAAGACCCTTTCCTGCTACAATAAACAAAATTCAACTCAAAATAGATCATAGATCTAAGAGTAAAAGCTAAAACTATAAAATTCTCAGAAGTTTATGTAAAAGTAATTATTCATAATATTGGGTTAGGTAATGCTTTCTTACATAAAACACCAAAAACATAAACAACAAGAAAAAAAGTAGATAAATTAGACTTCATCAAAATTAAAACCTTTGCTGCAAATGACATCATCAAGAAACCAAAAAGAGAATCCACAGAAGGGGTGAATAGATTTGTGAATCATACATCTGATAAGAGACTTGTATCCAGACTATATAAAGTACTCACAATTCAGTAATCAAAAGACAACTGAAGCTGAGTGTGGTGGCACATGCTATCATCCCAGCAGTTAGGAGGCTGAGGCAGGACGATGAAAGTTTGAATTCTGCTGGGCAACTTAGCAAGTCCCTGACTCAAAATAAAAAGGGGTAGGGTGAAGGCCCTGGCTTCAATCCTACTATTACACACACACACACACACACACACACACACACACACACGCTGCCATCCCCATCACCACCACTACCACCACCACCAGCAACCCAATTAAAATATCAGCAAAGAATCTGAATGAACATTTCTTCAAGGGAGATATGCTAATGGCCAATATGCACATGAAAAGATCTTCAGCATCATTAACCCTTAGAAAAATGCAAATAAAAAATACAATGAGTGTCACTTTTCACACATTAGAGAATGTCTGTAATCAAAAAGACCAACAATAATGAGTGTTGGCAAGGATGTGGAGAAATTGGATCTGTCCCATATTGCTGGTATGTAAAATGGTGAGTAACTTTGAGAACACTTTTGCAGTTCATCAGAATGCTAAACTAAGTTATCATACAACCTGGAAAATCTACATCTAGGTATATACCAAGAGAATTGAAATATCCATAAAAAACTTGTACAAAAATGGTCATGGCAGCATTATAATCAATAGTCAAAAAGTAGAAACAAACTAAATGTCCATCAGCTGATAATGGATTAAAAGATCGTCAATCCATACAATGAAGTATTATTCAGCAATAAGAAGGAATAAGCCAGGTGTAGTGTTTGGTCCATGCTTGTAATTTTGGCCCTCTAGGAAGCTAAGGCAGGGAGATCAAAAGTTCACGCCAAACCCAGACAACAACTTAGAAAGACCCTTTCTTAAAATAAAAGCATAACAAAAGGGCTGGGGATGTAGCTCAGTGCCAAGGCCTGGGTTCAAGCTCCAGTATTGTGGGAGAAGGGGGGCCGTGAGAGTGGGGAGAAGGAATGTAATATGCACACATGCTACAACATAGATGAGCCTTGAAAACATTGTGTTAAGTCAAAGAAGTCAGAACACAAAAGGGCACATATTCTAGTATATGACTCTATTTATATGAAACATCCAGAATAGGCAAATCTATATAGATAAAAAGCAAATTAGTGGTTGCCTGGGGCTAAGAGAGGCAGAAGGAATGGAAGGTGACTGCTAATGGGTACAGAGCACGTTTTGGGGATGGTGAAAGTGTTCTAAAATTAGGTTGTGGCGATGGTTGCACAACTCTGAATATACAAAAAGAAAAACCCACTGAACTATATACTTCACATGGCTGAACTGTGTAGTATGTGAATTATCTCTTAATAAAGCTGAATTTTAAAAATATAGCCTTATGTTGGAAAATTTAGAAAATATTTAGAAAAGCAGGATTAAAAGAAATCACTCAAAGTCCCACCAAGTGGCAATACCCATTGTCACATTTGAGTGTATGTTCTCTCAGTATTTTATCTAAGAATTTTTAACATGATAGAGCTAATGTTATCTTTAAATTTCGTATTCTTTTTCAGCATTTCTCATATCATTAAAAATCATTGTAAATATATTAATAGTTATACCACATTCAATTTTGTAGATATGCCACAATTTACTTAATTATGATATATCTGTTTTACTCTCCCCATATTAAGATTATTTTCAGTGCCTCTAGAGATGTTTCTCAGTTTACAATGGTTGACTTTATTATGGTGCAAAAATGTACCTGTACAAATATTCTTTTTTTTCACTTTCACTACAGTAGTGAATAAATGGCATTATAGCTAACGTTTTATTATAAAATAGGCTTGTGTTAGATGATTTTGCCCAACTATAGGCTAGTGTATGTGTTCTGAGCACATTTAAAGTAATCTAGGCTTAATTCTGATGTTTGGTAGATTATATGCATTAAATGCATTTTTTTTTTTTTTAAGGTACCGGGGATCAAACTCAGGTTCTTGTGCTGGTGAGGCAGAAGGCGGAACCACTGAGCTAAATCCCTGGCTTAAATGCATTTTTGACTTTAACTGTTTTTACTTAAAGTGATAAACAGGGTTCATCAGATATACCCCCACAGTAAGTTGAGGAGCATCTGTATTTATTTTCCTACTAGCAAATGAGAAACCAAATTTTGAAAGTTTTTCACCATATTCCATTTGAAAATTCCTTTTACTAGTTCATAAGATGACTAATGAAATCCAAGTTAGAATCTGTTTTTTCCACATGAGATACCATTTCATAAGTGCACGGGAAAATTTGAAACTATGAAAAACAAATAAGTAGGCTCACCACAGGTTAAGTGATCTCATGATATACAAGTTACCTCTTGGCCTTTCTTCTGATCTGCTGTCAAAAATGTTATCCATTGTGCCCTAACCTATAGCCTTTGGTACAGGGGGACATGGTTATGGCAGTTCCTTAACACTTTTGCAAAACCTGCATAAAAGTCAATTTACCTGGGAATTAGCAAAAATGAATTGGACATCTACTGTAGGCCGAGACTTAAACCCAGTGTTAGGAATACAAAGTAGAATAGCATAGGTCCTATTTTCGAATCTGGTAAAAATTTAACTAGCAAAATAAATAGGACATGACACACTAACCAAGCAAGCTAGCAAATTCATTGTCTAATTTGTTTTTCAGTATTAGGATGTCTCCATACTGAGCTATATCCTCAGCCCTTTTTAATTTTTTTAAATTTTGAGATGGAATCTCACTAAGTCACTAAGTTGCCCAGGTTGGGCTCAAACCTGCAATCTTCCTGGCTCATCCACTTAGTGTGCTGGGATTACAGGTATGTGTCACTGCACCTGGTTTCTTCTCTTTTCTTTTTTTTTTTTTTTTTGCAATTTAACATGTTTTATAAGCCTAAATTATAAATTACAGAATACCAAAGTGTTGCTATTATTAATTGGTGCCATCAACAGCCCTCCCCCATACCTCTTTACTACTTAAAACAGTACCTTCCCCTCTAATTCCCAGATATGAAGCAGTCAGAATATTTTCATTTAGTTTCAGGGTTAACACCAGAAAGA
>NW_004624817.1:124447-149553 GCF_000247695.1 Heterocephalus glaber
ATCTTTGACAGACACATTCTTGACGTTGAAGCCCACATTGTCACCAGGAAGAGCTTCACTCAAAGCCTCATGGTGCATTTCAACAGGCTTTACTTCAGTTGTGACATTGACTGGTGTGAAGGTGACCACCATGCCAGGTTTGAGAACACCAGTCTCCACTCTGCCCACAGAGACTGTACCAATACCACCGATTTTGTAGACATCCTTGAGGGTCAGCCACAAAGGCTTGTCAGTTGGGTGAGTGGGTGGCAGGATGCAATCCAAAGCTTTAAGCAGTGTGGTTCCACTGGTATTGCCATCTTTACGAGTGATCTTCCACCCCTTAAACCAAGGCATGTTAGCACTTGGCTCCAGCATGTTGTCACCATTCCAACCAGAAATTGGCACAAAAGCTACTGTGTCAGGGTTGTAGCCAATTTTCTTGATGTAGGTGCTGACTTCCTTAACAATTTCCTCATATCTCTTCTGGCTGTAGGGTGGCTCAGTGGAATCCATTTTGTTAACACCAACAATGAATTGTTTCACACCCAACATGTAAGCCAGAAGGGCATGCTCGTGGGTCTGCCCGTTCTTGGAGATACCAGATTCGAAGTCACCAACACCAGCAGCAACAATCAGGACAGCACAATCAGCCTGAGATGTGCCTATAATCATGTTTTTGATAAAGTCTCTGTGTCCCTATCAATGATAGTCACATAATACTTGCTGGTCTCAAATTTCCACAGGGGGATGTCAATGGTGATACCATGCTCATGCTCAGGTTTCAGTTTATCCAAGACCCAGGCCTACTTGAAAGGCATACCATCTCAGCAGCTTCCTTCTCAAATTTTTCAATGGTTCTTTTGTTGATGCCACCACATTTGTAGATCAGATGGCTGGTAGTGGTGGACTTGCCCGAATCCACATGTCTGATGATGACGATATTGTTATGAGCCTTTTCCTTTCCCATGTTGGCTTTGATTTAGTGGTGATTTTCACTACACCTGTGCTCTCATGGCAAATCCGTTGCAAAAAAGCCCTGGTTTATTTTCTAATAAATATTTAATGAAATCTGACTATGTGTTAGAAATTATTCAAAGCAATAGAAGAGGACAAAAATGGATGTAACAAATAATTACAATAGCTAACACGTATACTTACCCTTTACCTGCCATTGTTCTTAATACTTTTCAGGATTATCTTTTGAAATCTGATAGTCCTATGAATAGTACTTTTAGCTTTCATTTACAGGTGATGAAACCGACACAGTGAGTTAGAAATTTCACTCAAGAACATTCAGATAATAAGCAGCTGAGCAAAGGCTGGAGCCCAGGCTGTCTGTTGCCAGGGGCATTATCAGTAGCTCTGGTGCCAACTGGCCCAGCCAAAGCTCAGAAGGGTCTGTGCTGGACAGGTAGGATTGTGGGCTCCTCAAGGGCCAATGCTGTGCTTAGTTTCAAACTGGAGTGTAGAAATGAGGCTTGAGAGGCCCACAGGGAAATTAGGAGCCTATAGGCTTTTAAGCAAGAGATTGATAGGGATACATGTGCAGAAGGGAGAGCAGATTGAGTAAAGTGGAAAAGAACAGATTGGTGACTCCGGAAGAGACTCTTGCAGTGATGCAGTGAGCAGCAGTAGTGTTGGAGAGAAAGGGGCAAATTTATAGATAATTAACCTGTAGAATCAACAGGATTTCAGAGAATCTGGGAGGAAGCTTTTGGAGAGAAGGAGAAGGTGAATTTCTAGCTATCCCCTCAGCTTTTCTAGGAAAACCAGAAGATTAATCTGGCAGTAGTTGGTGGATGGTGGTAGTTTGTCAGAGCACAAGGCAGAGAGCATTTCTGGGCAACAAAACAAGCTGCAAGAGCTTGAAAGGGCAAGTGAAAGGCAGGAAAAATGAAACATTGAGATTGGCTAAACTTTTGTGCAGAGATGGGGAGTGGGGAGAACAACTATCAGAATGAGAATGGAAAGATTGGGACCTAATATATTGTAATGAGGCCTTTAGTGTTTATACTAGTGACAGAAGTGTCCAAAAGAAAGGAATAAAAGGTCCAAATCCATGTGGTAGAGAAAATAGATTTTTAGACTTGGGATTTTTTTTTTTTTTTTTTTTGGAGTAGAGCAGGGAGGGGAGAAGAGAAGGATCAGACAAATCAATTAGGAGGTTTTGGTGAATAATCATGGCAAAGGCTAAGACAGACAAGATAAATTGCAAGCCAGGTCTGAGGCAGTCCTTACATTTCCTTCCCTGAGAGAACTCCAGGGTTCCTTGTTTTGTGGAAGCCAGAGGAGAGCTAAGGTTTACTGGGTAGACTTCAGAGCCTAAAACATGCCTCCTGGGAGGTAAGTCACCACACATTTGACCAGTCACCAGCCCTTGATTAAGAACCTGGAGTTGTTACATAATAACTTTCATGGAGGTGAGTATTCACTGACTTGCCCTAAATTGATTATTTTGTTTTGAATGAGGTTATAGAAACACCAACAATAGCAAAGGAGCCTAAAGATACCTGGTGTATAAACAGGAATTCTTCCTTTCAACTTTGCCTATAGGCTGAGCTTTCTCTGTGCTTAAACTCATAAAAATCATTTACATGTTTGTATTTTAGAGTGCCTGATTTTCTCACATTCACCCCAACACTGAAAGTTACCATCTAGATGCTGACCTGAATTTTATTTCTAACCCAGATCTGTCTGGAGAACTTTAGCTTTTGAGTAAATTAGGATAATGCTTTACTCCAGTGACAGAAAATCAGTTCTAGGGCCTTAACCCTAAATATGGGATATTTTTTTCCTCAGGTGGTAGATAGCCCAGGGCACTGTGGAACTGCCTAACCTTTGTTCCTTTTTCTCCAGCCCCATTGTGATTAAAATGTGAGTTAATGGATGGAGATGCTTGTTAGTTTAGGGACGCTAGATAGGGATCTGTAACAGACCTAGAGTCCCAGAGTAAACTACTCAACTCTTTGTTTACCCGGAACTGATATTCCAGGCACCACAATTGTTAGAACAAGCTGCAGATGTCTGCTGACCATCAATACGTGACAGTCGACCACTAACGTTTGTCCCCTTTTCTTTAATTCTATATGTTAACTTCCCCCTCAACCCCCTATAAAAGCAGCCTCAGATTCTGAGCCAGTTGCCTCTCTAAGCTATTTTGCTTTGGGAGTGCCGTCTGGCCAGACTACTAAAGGTCTGTTTTCCAACTTGTCCGGTGTGTTCCTTCCCAGGTGTTCTTCGCTGTAGTCAGCTCCTCGGAGCGTTTGGTAAGGCCCTCGGTCTTACAGGCACTACCTCAGCTGTCCTCTGTCCTCTGCCTTCTTGCCCTTTGTATATGGCTTAATCCTCCTGGTCACAAAATGACCACTTCTTGTCCAAAGCTCTCAACTCTTTTTAAGCAGGAAGAAGGGAAAAGGGAAAAGGCAAAAGACAAATGCCTTCTTGGCCTATCCTTTGCTTTCAGGAAAACAATAGCCTCTTCAGAACTTATGCCCAGTCATATCCATTTAGATCTGTTTGCTCAGAACAAGGGTTTCAGGAGCAATCATAGAGAATCTGGAAAGACAGGGAAGAGAGTGTAGGAGAGTTAACTACTTTAGTTGGCAATAGTACCATTCCAAAGAAAATTGGCTTCTGACAAAAAAGTAGTAGGGGGCAAGGGTACTGAGCAAACAGCTGACAGGATCCCCCATTGACCTATATTTCCAACTATCTTCTGAGCAGCTATGTTGGGTATTTCATAAGAATCTCAAATTCAGTATGTTCTGGAGTGACCTCATTATTGCCTCTCCACACTGGCTCCTCTTTCAGTGGTTTCTTTACTATGGTGAAATTCACAACCATTGATCTAATTTGTTGAAGAAAGAAGACTTGAATGCTCTTTCTCCCCACCCAGCCACATCCAATCAGTAATCAGCTTCAGATGGTTCTTTTATCTGTCCTCTTCCCTCCTTCTCACACCATCATTGTCTCAATCCAGGCCACCATTGCCTGTGCCTTGATAGCCTGAGGAAAGTCTTGTTCTACCCTGTCTCACAAACTCTTCTTTACCTTGGGGCTGCCTGAAGAGTCTTTCTTAAACTCAAAACTATTAGTGTACTTCTCCAAATTAACAAATAGCTTTCAGTCATTTTCCACCACTTGTAAGATAAAGTCCAAAGTCCCTAACAGCACCAGCAAAGCTCTGTGACCTAGTTCCTGTCCACACCTTAAATCTTGCAGTTGTATTTCTAAAATATTTTCTGCTCCCTAAAAGAGCTTCTTCTCTTATGGATCTGGTGGTGGAAGTGGTGGATATGGTAGCAGAAGGTTTTAAAAAACAACAGAAAAGGGCTACAGTTCTTAGCAGGAGAGAGAGCGAGGAGTTGTCAGGAAAGCTGCAGGTTACTTCGAGACAGTGGTCCCAAATGCATTAGCGGAACTGTAAAAATCTGCCACAGAAGGAATGATGATCCATAGTCAGAAAAGTTACTGCAGCTAAAACAGGAAACCCTTCTGGTTCAGGACTGTCATAGCCACAGTTTGCAAAAAGTGCAGCTATTGATGAATGCAATGTAGTGTCAATTAGATGTACATTCCTGAGGTCTTTTATCTGTTGTAGCTTTGTCTTTTTCTTTTTCTTTTCATTATATCAGGTATATTGCCCTGTAAATTGTGGTAGTGGTACCAGGAATAAAAATTAAGGAATTTTTAACTTTTCAAAATAAAGAGCTTCTTCTCTTACTTCTGGGCTCTTGTGAACAGTGTCCCTTCAGCTTGAATCTCCCCTTTCTTTCTGCCTCCTTTGCTAATTTTTTCAGTCTTTCAGTCTCTGCTCAGATCAGGCTTCCTCCAGAAACCCTTCCCCAATCACTCACTGTCACTCTGCACTGTATAGTCCTCTGTCTAATTGTCTTTTTTACTAGCAGACCAGTGGCTCTCAAACTTCAAATCAGAATAACTTCTTTTTCTATTGTACCACAAACCTAAAGGAGCAAAATCTCTAGGGGCCCTGGGAGAATATCATGTTGAGCAAGAATCATGGGTCATTGCAAGGCAGATGGTCCAGGAACCATATCTTGAGAAACACTGAAACAGACTCCAGACAGCCACTGCACAAAAGAAGTGTCATTCTTCCCAGTGTGTCCCTAGTGACAGTACAGCCAGGTACAAAGTGGGTCATCTATTTAACTCTTAGTTCTTTCACCTTACTCTCCTCTATTACATGATTAATAGTTACACGCTTTGATGTCAGATAGGTAAACTGATTGATCAATCCATCTGTCAGTCAGCATTGTCTTTTTCAGTTATTCTCCATTGTTTGTGGGATCAAGTTCAAACTTCCTGACAGATGTGTGATTCGAACCCAGCATTGCCTCTTACTTTCTCTGAGATTTTGAGCAATTTGCTTCAATTGTATATGAGGTGGCTCCCGCATTGAAAAATTAAGTTAATATTTGTACCAATCTCTAGGAGTAAATAAGATAATAAGTCCAAGGCATGTGGGGCAATGCTGGACCCAATAGCAAGAATTCAACACACACTAACCATTTATTACTATTTCTGTTACTGTAGCTAGTATTTATGAAGTGCATGCTAAATTCCAGCCAGTCATTTGAGTATTTTTATATGCATTATTTCATTTAATTGTTTCAGTTGGCCAACAAGTTTTTCTCATTTTACGAATAATAAAATCAAGACTCAGGGAGACAAATTAATTTATATTAGGCTAAAGCAAGTAGAAGAGATGAAGTATGAACATGGGTTAAAAAGAAACTTTTAAAGTTTTATTAAAAATACATCAACTGTGGCAACCAGGTGGAAAAAGAACTTCCTGCATTGCTGGTAGTACCATGGTGGGTACATAAACTAATACACAATCTTTCTGGAGAGCAATATCTGGCAAAGCAATATCTGATGTGTACACCATGGGATTCAACAAATACACTCCTAAGGGTTTATCTTTAAAAAGTCTCACAACTATGTATTAGGAGACAAACAAAAATGTCCATTGCAAGATTATTTATTAAGCAGAAGGATGTTTTAATTAATGGGAGTATAATCATACAATGAAATAATATACAACAATTATAATGAATGAATCTCAAAAACACTGAGAAACAAGAAAAGGAAGTTGCAGAATAATCACAGTAGGATACTATTTATATAAAGTTTAAAACATGCAAAATGAGCCACTATTTTTGTGGATATATAGTATGTATGTACGATGTAAAAAAACACATATAATTCATAAACTCTAAATTCAAGATGACAATGACCTATAGGGAGAGAAAAGAATGGAATTTTTCATAGAGACATTGATTTGTTTGTTTGTTTGTTTACTACCAGGGATCAAACTCAGGACCTTGGGCTTGTGAGGCAAGCGGCAGAACCACGGAGTTAAATTCCCTGCCCTGATCTGTATATTTAATGTTCTATTTCTTAAAGAACAAAATAGCTGAAGCAAATACAGGCTGAATATCCCATATCCAAGATGCTTGGGACTAGAAGTGTTCTGGATTTTGGGTTCTTTTGCAAATTTTGGATATTGCATATACACAGTGAGATACCTTGAGGATAAGACCCAAGTTTAAACATGAAATCCATTTATGTTTCATATATGTCTTCTATACATAGCCTGAAGGTAATTTTATACAATATTTTTAGTGCATCCATATTTTAACTGCAAGTCTTCACATTAGGTCAGGTGTGGACTTTTCCACTTGGAGTATCCTGTCATTGCTCAAAAAGTTTCAGATTTTAGAGTCTTTCAGATTTTTGTGAAAATAGTCAGATGTAAATGAACTGGATAATGGGTGTACAGAGGTTAGTTATGTTAGTCTATTTTTGTATGTGCCTTAAATACTTTATTTTTTCCCAGGCCCAGGGAACTCAGAACCTTCGCACTGAGCTACACATCAGCACTTTAAAACATTATTATTATTATTATTATTATTATTATTATTATTATTATTATTATTATTACTTTGAGACACGGTAAGTTGCTAAATTGCCCAGGCTTGCAGGAACTTGCCATACTCTTGCCTCAGTCTCCCAGAGTTCTGGAATTACAGGTATCTGCCACCATGTCCGGCTTAAATAGTTAATAATTCGTAAAGGCTTCATCAAGGACATGTTCAAGAAGGTCGCTGGGGTCCAGAAACGTTCTAACTCTCCTTTGGGCCATCCCTGCTGGCTGCAGCTTGCTGTTTCCCTAAACCTCTGGGTACCTGGGGACTTAGGTTTACAAGAACCTTGGCCAGTGTCTAGGCACCAATCCGGAGCCTATGGGCACCTTCGGGCTTGTCGCGCGCCCGCGCGCGCGCGCGAGCGCGCGCACACACACACACACACACACACACACACCTCTTCACCACTAGCTAGTCCCCCTTCTCCCAAACTGGGTAGACCTGCTCTTCGGTGCCACTGAGCCCCAGGCTAGAGCCAGATTAGTACCAGGGTCCACCTCCTGAGAATCTTCCACATCTGGATCATTGCCCCGCCCAAGAAGAGTTGCCAGACTGACAGGTCAGCAGCCTAGGCACTACCCCGCCCGGCCTACCCTCTGGTTCACTGAATATGCTGGCAGGGACCAGCATGGCCTGCAGTGAACTGCTCAATAAGGGTTCCCATTGCAAACTGCAGCCCAAAACTGGGGGTGCGCAGCACACTGCGAATTCTCATTTAAATAAAGTTATCATCACTTTTTAAATTTTCTCTCTTGGGACTAGGGATCAAACCCAGGGCCTTGTGCATACTAAGTGAGCTCACTAACTGAGCTATAGTTCTTGGCACTTTTACTGTGTCAAGAATTTGTAATGTACCTGAACTCCAATACTCTCAGATTGGCATTCATAGATGTGAAAAGATGTAATTTGGCACAAGATATGGATAAGAGCAAAAGCAGGTTATAAAACATTATGTGTAATGTAATCCCATTTTTAAGCTCATACAGAAATTAGTACATACAATGGAACTAGGAATGATTTTTTTTTATTACTATATTTGCTAAGTGTTCCACTGTTTTAATTGATATTTAAAGCTAGGATTTTTGAAAAAGAAAAGTACATAGATTTAGACATTCACCAAGTTAAAAAGAATGCTTAAGAAAGGCCTTCCTCTTATCTTTTCTATAGGGTGCAGGAGGCTCTGGATTCAACTCTAGCCCAGAAAACAAAGCAACAACAAAACCTAGCAGACAACTTTTCATTGAAACAAAAGGATACTTGCATTTAGATATATAATTGAATAAAATATTTATTCCTAGATTTGTTCCAGTAAGAGACTTGAGACTCAGGACAGGGGAAGAAGTCCTCTTTGGAATTAGTCAGGTTTTTAAACCATTATTTCTGCCACTAAGTTTGATCTTGAGCAAGTTACCAAACCTTTCTAATATTCAGTTTTCTTTACAATGGAGGTGGTCACTCATCCCAATGTTTTATTGTAAAGGTTAGATGAGAGAAGATGTGTGTAAAGCACTCAGCGTGGGTGAGCACATATAAATGCCTGGTAAATGCTAGCTGTAGTCATATTGGTAATTCTTACTGGTGTGTGACACATGAATTGTCACTCCATCTTTAAAAATATCTGTTAGACACTTGGGTTGATGGTCCATGTATTTGACAGGAAATAATTTCTGAGATGAAAATCGGATATGACAAATTTTCTTGAAAGATAATATGGGGTTTAAAGGATCACAAATTCCTTTTAGCTGGGTAACAAGGGACTTTGGGGGAAGGGTTCGGTATGGAAGAAAGGCTAAGATTATGCTCTATAGCTGAAGTGGGTCATCTAGGGCTGCAGGTATACTCAGACATCGTATGCTCACAAAAGTCTCAGAAAACTAGGCATGTTGGCACACACCTGTAATCCCAGCACTATGGAGGCTGAAGCAGGAGGACCACAAATTTGAAGCCAGCCTAGGTCACATAGTGAGAAAGAAAAAAAAGTCTTAGAAAAAGCAAGCCTGCACTAGCCAGAAGAGGATAAACAACTGGACCCAGGAATGAGGAAATTAATATGCATTCTTACTTGTGTTGAACTCAGTGGCACAGTCCTCTGCTGGTGAGCAATCTCCTGCATGCATGTATTGAAAAACACTTTGATTTAGAGCAAGGTATGTGGCATTCTTAGAGTGTCATCATAGTGCTTAGGAGCGGCTAGAGGGCACAATGAAATCAGGTAAAGGACTAATGTTTATTGAACCCTGGCTATATCAGAGACAATTTATACATATTTTTTCAATCAAATCCTTATAATTTTTTGAAGTGTTGCTGCCCCATCTGTACATGAAGTGCTCAGGATTAGGTCTTAATGAAAGTCACCCACACTAGGTGATGAAGCTAGACCTCAAATTTAAAGGTGAACTTACCAAGCTGCTTGCCAAACCCATTGCCTTGGAAAAGTCTCATGGAAAAGTGGCTTAATGTAGTGAAAAGTAAGCCTTCTGAGATTAGAAGATCTGGACTCACTTCTTTCAGGGTGAATTATTTGGTTTTCTTTTCTACCAAATGAGAATTATGGTACAGCACTGGATGCTTGGACAGATTGCAAGTGCTGCTCCAACTTCAAAGAGCTATGTAAATGGTTGTGGTGGTTGTTAGGAGCTATAATTTTAGCATGACTCTGAGGGAGCCTGTGCACAGGGAAGTGCTGATGCAGGGTTGGCCCTCTGCTTGAAGCTAGAGAGCTGTTACAGAGGGAGTGGCTTGGCTTACCTGGAGCAGGGGCACTCTACACAGCATTTGGCACTTTAAATCAGATCTGTAAGCATTAACTGAAATTAATCCAGGGACTGCATGGGAAGTGGTTTGGGTGAGAATTGATCTTTCCATTATTTTTTTGTCACTTATTGTGCAAAGTTCTGATCTGGGCCCTGGGAAGATAAAAGAAAATGAAACAGGTCCTTTATAACATGAGACAGAGAGTGCTAATGTAATTGGTGTGGAAATGGCTAGAGTGTTGCTCAAAGAGGTCCCACCTGGAAGAAGTATAGTGACAAACTGCAGAGTAACTGGACTAATCCCAAAGTCATCACAGATGTAGGCAGGGCTGTGGGTAGGCAGAGGGAAAGGAAAGAGTCAAAGACAAAGAAGGTAGAAAATGCAGTGGGAGACTGAGGTCTATGGATCTTTGTTCTAACTCAGTGTTTAGCATCAATTTGAACCAGGGACCTTGGTGGCTTTCAGAATCCAGAGGAAGGAGATAGAGAGAAATGAGGTTGGGCAGGAGTGACAGGCTGGTAGGATACTGTGAGGAATGGGATTGATTAGGAAGATAGTATTTGTCTAGAGAGGAATTCTTTGCTTAGGAAGAGGGTTAGTGGATAGGTTTCTTGTCTGACATTATTTTAGGACATGGGGAAATTCAGTATAGAAAAAGTCTTACTACTACACTTATGTCTTTAGTCATTTAGGTAATTTTATTCACCTGAACTTCAGTTACTTTATCTATAAAATGAGGCTGATTGTACATACCTCATATGGTGGATGCAAGAAATACATTGGATCAATATCATAGCATATGTTCTCTAACAGATGCATGCAAAGATGTTCCTGGCCATGCTCTGTGAAGTGCAGAAACACTGGAATCATCTTAACTGCCCTAAACTCAATGGATAAATATTTTAGTATATGTAAATATTGAGTGCTGCTGAAGCAAGCACTCAATGGATAAATAAATTACAGTGCATTCATACTACTCAGCCAAGAAAATGAATGAATTAGAATTCTATGGATCAACAAAAATTAATCTCAGGAACATAATGTTCAATGAAAAAAAGTAAGCCACAGAAAAATATACACATCCTAATTCTTGTTATCTAAAGTTTAGAAACATGAAAAACAAAAAAAAACCCTTTCAGGGTACAAATATGTTGCAAAACTGTAAAGAGGAGCAAGGAAATAAAACTCAGAAAATTCTGAAGGGTGGTTTTCTTTGGGTAAGAAGGATGGCCATGGCATGTGGTCAAGGAGAGCACTGAGGAGGTTTCAAAGAATAATGGTGTAACAAAACTCATGCATTTAAATTCAGTTTTTACCATTACCTTTATACCTTATACATATTTTATGTTATTTCAACCTACCTCATATTTACACAAACAATTTAGAAAATCTATCCCACTGTCAAACTCATTTCTTTGGCAGGGTCCCATGCTGTTCCAACATGTGAATAGAGAAGTGTTACTTCTGTTCAGGGCTCATCTATCCTGGCCACTGCATGATGTTTGTCTACGAGGATTACAAGGTGTTCAGATTCTGTAAATCTGAATGTTGTAAAAAGTTTGAACAGAAGTGCAATCCTGGCAAGGTCAGGTGAACCAAAGCATTCTGGAAGGCAGCTGTTAAAGAGCTGACATGAATAATTTTTTTTTTGGTACCAGGGATCAAACACAGGTCCTTGCACTTGCAAGGCAGGCGGCAGAACCACTGAGCTAAATCCCTGACCCTGACATGAATAATTTGTTTGAATCTGAAAAACATAGAAATGAACCTGTTGATTACCACCAAGAATTAAGGAATAAAACTATTGATGCAATAAACAGGGTTGAAGAGATCACACAGAAAGCCAAGCTAAATTTATAATTAGCAGATTGAAGAAATATGAAGAGCTATGCAAAGTTGAAGACATCAAAAAAATCAAGCAAAATACCCATCATATTCTGGTCATTCTTACAGGCCAAGGAAAGCATCTGGAAGAAAAAAATCTTAGAACTTATAAATTATTAATTTATCTATGACATGTCACTGAGAAAGTGATTAAATACTTCTCTCCTACATTGCTGAGATCAAGGGCTGCACAATTCTGGGCTCTCAGCAGCCTTTATAAGCTGCTGGTTGACCCAGTGTTTGAAGACTGCAAGAGATTTCCTAAGGACTTTGCCTCTGAGAACCACTGAATGGAAGGAAGCTTGTTCAGGAACCTCAGGACAGCTAAATCTCATACTATGTTCAGTACATCTGGAGGGCCAAGCCCTTCCTGAATGGGGACACCAGGTGGTTGTTGGTTTCACTGCTGTGAGAGATCCTTATGCTCTGGATAAGGTTTCTCTCAGACAGAAGGAAGCTGAGGGCACAGCTATGTGAAACATTACAGAGGTGGCCTTGCGTACACACAAACACTTGTTGTTTGTTCACCAGGCTTCTGGGTGCTGAGGGCATGGGCAGATGCAGGCACAGTTAATGGAGATCTTGTGCTCCCAGGCCAAGGGGAAAACAATATTCGTTGCTTTTGGATTAGGTTCTGGGTATATTGTCAGAAACTGATTTACAAGATCCCTTTTAATCTCAAGGCTACAGCCAAATGGAGGATTATCTTCATCTTTAGACAAAGAAACTGGCTCTCCAAGGTCAAGGTCATTCTGGCTAATTGGGGGAACTCTCCAAAGACAGTGTTTTGTCTCCTATACCAAGTAATTCATGGACGGCATCTAGAGCTTTCTTGTTTTCATTTTCTCATTACATATGAAGATATCAGTAATCATATGAATGACTAATAATTGAGAGGTACTGGGAATTGTGTTAGGTAGCTTATAGATACTAATTTAATATAATCAGCTTGGGACTTAAATGCATTATTATCCCTGTTATGATAAGGAATGAAGACCCAAAAAGTTAAGTAACTTGTTAGAAGTCAAACCACTGGTAAGTAGAAGAGGCAACATGAATTGAGGAAGTCTGGTTCAAACCTGTGCTCATAATCTATGCATTACGTAGAAATAATGATAAATGTCCAAATGACCAGTTAGACTCTCCTACATATGGGTAAATTAAATGCCCTAGCCTGCTTGCTCACAGAATCTATATCTACAGGTTTATATATTAATCTGGAAGTTATTGAATTCATTTTGTAGACCAGATCCAAGACTGGGCAAATGGAGGATCCAAGGTATCTGATGTGAGGGCCCACCCTGAGGTCCGCATGGGACACAGTCACAGGAAATCAGGAAGTTGCTGGAGGCTTTATGCAAAGGAATAACATGGTCTGATTTCAGTCTTAGCATGATCATTCTGCCTGGTGTTTAGACAATAAGCTATAGGAATTTAAGTGTGGGAGTTGGATAAGTGGTCATTGTAATTAGTTGGGAGAAGGACACAATGGTGACCTTATGGTTGCATTACAGCTTTGTCTAAGAGTACTGGTTTAACCCCTGGAGAGTTGGGAGACCAGAGTTTTCCACTTACTTTTGGCTTCACCCCTAACTGACCCTGTTGAGTCTCAATAGGTCTGTTCAGCTGGGCCCGTGTGAAGTGCTAGTCCTGAGTGTCTTTAAGGTTCCTGTCTTCTCTAAGGTTGAATGTCACTACCCTGCTTTTTCCTCAAATGACTTTCCTATGCTGTCTCAACTCCATGCCATGGCCCTGTACATCCTGTTTCCCGCCACATTATTTTCTTTTAGTCCCCCTATATTTGCCCCAGCAATACTCATCTTCTTTTTGTCCCTCAACTAGTCAGGCTTGTTCCTACCTGTTGCTTCTGTTGCTGCAGCCTAGGAAACACCTTCCTTTGATCATTAGATGGCAAGGTCCTGCTCAACCCTCTGGTCTTAGCTCAAAATTCTCTTCCTCCAGGAGGCCATTTCTGACTTCTTTAACTTGTGTGGATCCCCAATCATGCCATGTTACTTCTCCTAGGTTGTTTCTCCTAGAACTTTAATAAACTGAAATAATCTTTAGTTGTTTATATTTTTTTGCCTTTCTGTTCCATGAAAGCAGAGACCTTGACTATCTTTGCATTATGATACATCTAGTGCCTAAAATCGTGCATCATACATGGTAGATACCACTCAGTATTTGTTGAATAAATAAATGAATGAATGAGCCATCTTTCAGATTTTTATAATACATAATCTAAGACATTATCCATTTCCTGAATCAGACGTTATTCTAGAATTTAAATAATTAAAAGGCTGGCTCTAAGGAAGGAAATGATCATGCATCCTTCTTAATTAATCTTCTAAAAAAATCATGGAGTTAGAAACTATGGCCATTAGACGAGAACCATGTTTCTTTTCAGAACCAAGCATATGTGGACGCATATGCTAGCTCTGCTGCTTGCTAGGTTTATGAGTGCATACAAGTCCCCTTTAACTAATTTATTTTCCTTCCTTCCTCCCTCCCTCTCTCTCTCTCTCTCTCTCTCTCTCTCTAACAGGGTCTTGTTCTATAGTCCAGGCTAGTTTTAAACTTCTGATCCCCCTGTATAGGAACTAGCCTACAAGCTTGAACCTGACTAAGGGGTGATGAGGATTAAAAATAAAGAGACACAGAATCAGGTTAAAATCTGGAGGACCAGGGGGCTCTTGCCTCCCTTTCACATAAAGCCCCAAATGACTGGTGCACCTTGGCTTTATTCACTCAGACACGGGCACAAGCAATTAAAGTTACACAGGATTCATCTGTCTCCCTCCCTCCATAGTACTTGTATGAGCAAACAATAGGATCTCAGGTGTTTTTACTTTCCCCCCACAACGTGTCAGCATTCTTGCATTCCCTCTTTCTTCTTGGTGCTCACTGCAGAGGCCAGTTAGGCCTCAGTCTTCTCATGTGGTCTCCCACACACTTGCTTCAGCCTCTTGAGTGCTGAAATAACAGGCATGTGCCATCATGCCTGGTTTGGGTCACTTAACCTGATGAGCCTTCACTTCATAGCTGCGACACAGGAGTGATAACATGTACCTGAGAGAAGGCATTAAACTAGACATTGGGTATAATGTGCCTGGGCACAGCTTCATACTTAGGAGATATATTTGTTGAAGAAATTGTGAAATCTACTCCAAAGCCCTTCCTCGCCTTAGTTCAGGCTGCTATAACAAAACACTAGACTTGGTGGCAGAAGAAGCAACAGAACTGTATTTCTCACAGTTCTGGAGGCTGGAAATCTGAGATCAGGCTGCCAGTGTGGTAAGGTTCTGGTGAGGGTTTGCATCCTGCTTGCATACTGTCTCCTCGTTGTATCCTCATAGGAAGGAAAGAGGGCCAGAGAACTCTCAAGGATCCCCTTTATGAGGGCTCCGCTGTGACCATATCACTTACCTATAGCCCCATTTTTTTTTTTGTAGTACTGGGCATTGAACCTAGGACTTTCACACTGAACTTCACCCCTGTCCCCTTATTTTTTTTAAATTTTGGGACAGGATCTCTATAACTTGCTAAGTTGTCCCAGGCTCGGCTTGAACTTGTGATTCTCTTGCCTGAGCCTCCCAGAGTTCTGGGGTTGTAGGCATGCACCACCACACTGGGCCCAAAAGCCTCATTCTTAACACCATCACCTTGGGGATTAGGATTTCAACACATGAATTTGAAGGGACACAAACATATAGACCTCATTCTGCAGTTGAGCACACTGTAGCTCAGAGAGGCAAAAGGCTCTCCAGATCACATATAATGTGAGGGGCAGAGTGCAGCTTAGAGCATGATTTAAGGGGCTTTTTATTCTCCTAGACTCTGCTGCTTCTGTTTTATTGGTTGCTTATGCACAGCATTCTGGATCCTGTCCTGGGTTGTTTACACATGCATGGGACTTCCCAAGGCTCAGGGGGATTTTTAGGCTACAAAGAGCCTGCACCAGAGGTAGTAAACAAAGCTAACATATTTCACAGGCTTTATAAAAAGTGTTTACACACAGGTTTACTAACTGGCTTACAATGGTAAACTGTCTCTGAAACAAATTCTCATTGACTGGACATGTAGGTAGAGTCACACTACTCTATCCACCAGTCTGTAGCCATGGTGCTGCATCATTGAGTTCAGTTCACCTGCTTTCTGTTGCCACCCTAGTGCCCTGTCTGTGCTGGCTCCAGGGTCCAGGATGGCCAACACATCGGGCATGGGGGATAGCAGCAGACATGGACATGGAAAATGACCGCATGCTGTAATCTGAACTGAGCCACAACAGATGGAAATACACAAAGCAGGGGAGCCTGTGTAACCCAGCCTGGAGGAAGGCCACAGGAAAGGCTTCCTGGAGGAGAGGCCATCTGAGTTTGTTTTGTTTTGTTTTGTTTTTCTTATATGAGTAGAATTTTCTTTTCCTGGTAACATGGCTTTCACCAAGCCTGGAAAACTTGTGGTTAAGGAGGAATAAACTACTTCAAAAATAATTTTGATTCATGGAAGTTTGAGCAATTTGGATTTGTCCATGGTATAGAAGAGAGGTTAAAATGGATCTTTAAAAATTAGAATTTTAAAAAGTTAAGCTACTTTTTTTTTGAGACAGTCTCTTACTGTGTAGTTCAGGCTGACCTTGAACTCACTATGTAGCCCAGACTGGCATTGAACTCTCAGTGATTCACATGCCTCAGCTTTGGCAGTGCTGGGATTACAGGCATGTGCCACCATGTTCAGTTAAAGTTAAGCTATTTCTTCAAGTTCCTCATGCTGAGAGTAGAAACTGTCACCCTCAGTCCTGTACCAAGGAGGGTCAATAGAATCAGACTTTCAATATTTTCTGGGCTCTCTTGTGGGCCAAAGTGTCAAAATCTACCTACATATTTTCTAGCTTTTGTTCTACCTCTTCTATAAATTGGAGCAATTTGACCAAATTGTGGATAGCCTAATTTTTCCATTTTTATGAGCTTTCTTTGTACTCTTGATGGCAGGTGGGTGAACAAGTCCAAACAGTTTAGACCCAGAGTTAGACCTCTAACTGGGTCCCCTGTAACAATGGGATCTTGATATCAGCATTTTTTTTGTCACGATGCCATGTGTACAATCCTCAAAACAAAATCTGATGGTGTACAAAACACAGTGCTCAACAAAAAATGTTTGAGGCAGGTTACTTAAGATCTATGGGTCTCTATAAGCACAGCTGTAACAAAAACAGCCACAGGGCTGAATCATTACCAGAGTTTGCTCTAGTATCATGGTCTTCTGTTCCTAGTAGTTTAAAACTGGTGTCGTGCTTTCTTTGTTAGTGCTGTGCTAGAACCCAGGGTCTTGCATATGCTAAGCACATGCTCTACCACTGAGCTATACTCCGAAGGCCTCTAAACCCATGGTTGTATACTTCCTCCCAGAAGTGGGACCTGGAAGGCATATGCTTATATAGAGATTGAATTGATCAAAATGAGAAATCTGATCTAGGGTTTAGACTTCCTAAAAAACTCATTTTTTTCCCTTAAGGACAAGAAGAAGCATTTCCACATTTCTACATTTTCCACATTTGTCTGCATTCTTGGCTTCCCCAAGGAGCCTAACATAGTAAAAACAACAGTTGATCTTGAAGCCTCCAGACCAGCACCTACTCCTACCAGCCAAAGGTTCTTCTACAGAATTTTCAGTTTTTTAAAAAATGTCTTCATAAAATGTTCCTGATTGCTTCAAAACATGAACTTGCTGGAAAATACTGCTTGTGAATCAACATGACTTTCACATAATATGGACACCATTTCCCCTTTTACCAATTTACAACAGCTATTCCTGTGAAAGAAACACATTTCAGAGAAGAGACTTCTGGGTCTTCCTTGGGGAGGAGAATGTAAAGTGGCTGCTTCTTCAGGAAGTGTGCACAGAACCTCTGGCCTCTCCTCTTTCCCTGCTAATGTCAGCAGTGTCCATTCTCTCTCTCTCTCTCTTTTTTTTTTTGGTACCAGAGATCAAACTTAGGACCTTGCACTTGCAACGCAGGCACTGGAACCACTGAGCTAAATCCCCGGCCCCAGCAGTGCCCATTCTTTACAGTGGCTTTGGCCCTTTACCGGTCTACCTTGGCAAACTGTTTTCTTTAACTGTCCCAACAGTCTGTGGATTAAGACCTGTGGATGGCAGACGTCCCTTCCTTTCATGGGGTCAGGAGTGAAGGAATTTATAATTGCCAAGACCCCAGGCTACAAGCCTCATGCCAGGTACCTACCATATGTCACCTGATTTCCTCCTCATAACAGTCTGATGAGGTCAAAGAGCCTTTATTTTTCCAGACAGTTTGACACTGTCTTCACTTTTCAGGGGAGAAACTGGGAGCTCAGAGGTATTTAAAGTCATTTAGCTGAGAAGTGATAGGGCAGAAAGGGAGGACAAGTAAGGCCTGTGGTCTTTCCCCAGTGATTCAGGAAGCCAAACGAACATAATGGATATGTTCCTGCTGCCATACAGTCCTTGCCAGCCCTCCCTAGCTGAGTACAGGAGGCCCCTGTCTCAGTAGGACCATATGAATAATGATTCCCACTTAGTGAGCATTCATTATAAGCCAGGAACTATGCTCAGTTCCCTGCAGTGTTATTGCTCCAAACTTTTCTCAGATCTTGTGAAATGAGATTTTGAAACTCAATTCACAGTGAGGAATTTGAGCCCAAGGTCATGGGATTTGTTAAGCAAAGAGCTGGGATCTAAATCTACTTCTTGTGGCTCTAGGGGTGTAGAGTTAACTTAGCCTGATAGGGCTGAGACAACTTCCTGTTTGTCAGAGAGTGTCCGCAGTAGCATGGGACATGCTAAGAGATTAAAACTCTCACCTTGAAGATACAGGGAAGGCTAAGGCTTTTGAATGTTAAGAAGGGGATGATGAAGCCAGTTGTGGTAATGCATGCCTATAATCCCAGCTACTTGGGAGGCTGAAGCACAAGGGTTGTGAGTTTGAGCCCAGAGTAGGAAAGTTATCAAGATGCTGTCTCAAAACAAACAAAATAAACAACATACACAGAGAAGGAGATAATGAGGGTTTCATTGGAAAGTGGACTGCATTGTCTATCTCTCCACCTTGCCTGCACCTTGTCCCAAACCCCATGTGAAAAAGGTATTTCTTCTTACTAAGACCAACTGAAAAGGGCTTCCAGGGAACCATCCAGTGAATGTGGCCTGTGCACTTTGATATTTAGTGGGTGTAGGACCTGATCCCTTATCCATATCTGAAAATGCCTAGGGGTGAAAGGCTCGATTGGAGTGGCTACAGGTGCCCATGTCATGATGGGGTGGAGAATAGCCTACATTTTTCTGGAGAAGGATGCCTGGGGATTGCCATGATAGGGATGAGTCTCTATGACAAGGAGGTGCATTAAAAGAGTCACAGCTCAAGAAGGGCAGATGACCCTTTAGAGGGAATGGACAGAAGCTGGGCTGAAGGAAGCCATAGCATGCTACAGAAGGCAAAACTCAGTTAAGGGACTATGACAAGAGATCTCTAGTGACAAGGAAGGGCTATGAGGGATCCAGAGGCCCTCACACAAGACAAATGCCAAGAATCATGTAACTATCTCGAAGATGGCCCCAAATGCTAAGTTATAGCTGCAGCAATCAAATTAGATATTTCTTGCTCCTGTCCACCAGCACCTACAGAGGGGGTGGGAATAGGGGATGACAGACTAGAGAATAGGGTGGAAGTGCCTAGTCTACCACAAGGACCTCTTTATGACAGCTGAGCTAGTTGTCATATTCCTTTGTGCTGAGTCACTGTCTTCTCAGGCCAAGGGACAATCATTCAAATGTTTTTTTCATACTGATTAAGTATTCCACCTCTGGAATGAATAATTTCTTAAATTTTTCTTATATTCATAATGTTTCAGTCTAATACCCCTTCAAGTGCTCTCCTACTTTTCTTTGCCTTGAATAAAGAGTGGGAGATGCCTGTTGCTTTAAATTAATATCTGGCTCTGCTGTGGCAGCTCATTCCATCCTTTGGCTTTCTATGAATGCAGATGCCCCTGAAGGAGAAGCCTGGCTCTGGGCAAGGATCACTATGCACCTTTGCTTGGAGGAGGAACCTGTAGGGAAAGCCCAGTATGACATTTAACTTTGTGCTGGGAAACTTCCCATGCTCATGGGGAGCTGGCTGCGGAGGACGTATAAAGAGATGAGGGAGGGGCCGGGGATTTAGCTTAGTGGTTTTGCCGCCTGCTGCACAAGCGCAAAGACCGGAGTTTGGTCCCAGGTACAAAAAAAAAAAAAAAGAGAGAGATGAGGGAGAAAGCCTGTGCCCTCAGGGATCATGGACCACAGCATCTTCTTAGGAGCCTGGGGTTACTCTTAGCTTTGCACATTTTGAGACTCACTGGTGTCAACCAGCCCAGGGTTGACTTGGCTCCAAGGGACTGTACAAGCTAAGGCCAAGGGAGATCCCCAAATATCACTTACTTTGGGGGTGAAGGTGGGAGACATATTGCTCTTATAAAGGAAGAGCTAAACATGATTTTTCCATTTTCATATTTATTGGTGTCAACTTGGTTCAGAAACCATGCTCCTTTCTGTGTATGACTTGAAGATTAAATATAAACCTTTTGGGAAAACAAGAAACCTCACCTTGCTGAATGTCAATCACAATGTTCTTATTTCAGAAAGGAACACAAGGAGAGCAGTGTTTGCAAGCTGTGGTTGGTCTCAGGAGTGAGACTGCCTTGGTGTATCCTGGCTCTCACCAGGCCTTTCTCCAGAGCTGTGTCCTGTACCTGCATGTTCGACCTTGGCCAAGATCTGTCTCCAATGCCACATGGACTCCTGGGAATCAAGTGTTCAGGACCTTAGGCCACTCGGGCAAGCTCTGGATTATAGAGCAGGGTGGAGCCAGTGTCTCCAGATGGCTCCCGTGAACAGCCCAGCTTCTGAAGGCAGTCTGTGAGGCCCTTCTTAATGACACTCAGGCTAGGGTACAGGGCACTTGCAGGGACTATGAGATTCAAGGTGGGCTACAAGATGTGGTGGTTTCCTTTTTAAAATTTCAATCTCATTCCCTCTCATTCTCTTCCACTCCTCCTCCCTTTCCCCCTTCTTCTTCTCTCTGGACTTGGGGCCTTTGTACTGAGCTACATTCCCAACCTTTTTTGTACTTTTTTTTTTGGTACCAGGGATTGAACTTGGGACCTTGCACCTGCAAGGCAGGCGCCAGAACCACTGAGCTAAAGCCCCAGCCCTCCCAACCCTCTTTTATTTGTTTAATTTAAGAGACAGTGTCTTGCTAAGTAGCTAAATTGGCCAGATTGGGCTCAAACTTGCAATTCTTCTTCCTCAGCCTTCCAGAGTGCTGGGATCACAGGCATGTCAGCCTACCACAGTGGGCTTAAAAATCTATCTTTGTATTACATAAGTCATATATGATCCTACTTAAAAATATAGATAAGGCAAAAGAAAAATATTAGGACACTTCATTTTGGTTTGTAATGTGAAAAACAGAACTACAGTTTGGCAGTGTGATGTAGGCATGTTACCAAACCTCTCTGACCTTGGATTCTCCATGTGTAACAGGGGACAGCAATCTCTCCCCTCTTGTGAGGGTTACATATGGATATCCCTCAGCACAGGTTGGGGAGTTTTTCAAGGAGCCTGCATTTTGAAGACAACAGGCAAAAATCCTTTGGGCTCAGAGTTTTCCATAGAAAGTGCCTTAAATCTCCCCCAGTGTAGAGTGTATGGAACTTCAAGTGTCGGCTTGTGTGTAGGGCTTAGGATGTGTGAGATATATTTGCCTTTGAAATCTGGGCTTTTATTCAGGGCAGGCAGATGTTCAGGAAAAGCCATGGGATGTGAGAACCAGGCTGGGGCAGCAGATGCTTTGTCACTGTGAGGCTCAGTTTAGGATGTACTTGGCTCATGGAGAAGGTGCAGCCCCCACGAAAGGTCAATGGTGGGTCCCCCCACCCCGAGTTCAGAAACATATGACAGGACTACGCAGGGCCCTGAAGAAGGGTCCATGGTCAATTCTTTTGGTGGCCCTGGACTAAGTTGTCCCTACCTTTGCAGCACCTTGTGTGTCAATTCAGGCTGCATCTTCTTCCCAGTGGACTGGACTCAGGAATTCTATTTCTGTCTCACCCTCATTGTTGAAACCTTTTCAGAATCTCCTTGGCTGAGGGTGCTTTTGTGAACTTCTTTACAGAGCCTCAAGGCATAGTGTGGTCTCTGCCTCCTCCATGAAGCCTTCTCTGATGTTCCAGCCAAAAGTAACCTTTCTATCCCATGACTACCACAGTGCTGGCTCCTCTCTTAGGGCACCAATATCTGATACCATGCATGAATTAGCAGTGACTCTTGTGGTTATGATAGAAGTCTATAAATTGCTTAAGTCAAAAAGTGAATTTGAGGAACTGTAAAGCCTATGTATCTTTCAAACTCAGCTAGATGGAGGTCTAATATGATATCACAGTTACCGCTCTCTCTTCCGCAAGTTCCAGGGCTGGTTCTCATTGGCCTGACTCAGGTCACATGCTCATCTCTGAGCCAATCACTGCACATGGAGGGATCTGATGCTCTAAGTGGTCAGGTTGGGTCACATGTACATGGAGCGTAGAGACTTAGCCAAGTCATTTGAGCTAAGTGTGAAGAGAGGGGTCCCAGTATGAGTGGGCCTGGATGCTGGGCAGCCAATCCAACTACGTTTGCCTCAGTAATCATCAATACATAGGCCGGACCTTACTGCCAGCTGTAGCTCTGTGTGTTCCTGCATGTCCTTGTCCACACGCCCTTTGTGCTAGATGAAGGAGCCAAATATGTCAGAGTGGCCCCAAACAACTTTCTCTCTGTGGCATATTTGGAGAAAGGAGAGGCAGCCCTGCCTTTTCATCTTGAGCCACAGGCATCTATTACCTTTATTCTGACCATGGCAGTAGGTGAGTTCTACTTATCTTGGGAGGACATTTCTACATGATCTGGCCTGGTGCCATTGGAGGGCATGAGCATTGCATTGCTAAGGGTTCAAGACCCAGAAATCACCACCTGGGTTTCAGAATGGCCACTTCCTGGAGCATGCAGGACAGGAATTGGAGAGTTGGGTTCCCTTCCATCACTGAGCCTGGCTGTGAGGTGTGGGTGCTGAAGCTCTGGCCATAGAATAGTATCATCTATTACCACCTATATATCATCTAGGAACCACTTTGATATCACCCTGGGTTTTGGTAAGATAATCCCAGGTACAGAAATGCTGAAAAGCAGTCACAAGGCAGAGATAGGACCCTGTGTACTGGGAGTGACATGTGCCTGGATAGTTAGCAAAGTCCTCTCTGAGAAGGTGACATCTGAGCCCAGAACTAAATGGTGAAAGGAGCCAGCAGTGTGAAGAAGAAAGGCTGCTCCAGGTGGTAAGAACAGCAAGGGCATAGGCCCTGAGGCTTCTCAGAGACTCCCATTTTGGGGAGCAGAGCAAAAGTCAGACCAAGTATTGCTCTGAACTCTGAGAGGCAGGATGGAAAGAGTGTGCAGGACCTGAAGGCTGAGTTGGTAGATTGTGTTCTACTCAAGGGTGACCACTATCAGAAGGATTTAAACTAGCAGACCAGCACCATTGAGATTCTTCTGGAGCGTGAGGGAGCAAAAATAATTTAGGTTACCAGAGAGGGGCAAGCATGGTAGTCAAAGAACCAGGCTGATGCAAGGAGGGCGTGGGCTCACAGGCAGGCCTGGGAAAGAGCCAGGGCCAAACCCTCTTAGGTTACTGTGGGGCACTCAAGACTTGGGATTTTGCAGCCAATCCTTTCTCAGACATTGTAGCAGCTAAGCACTGCTCTCTGCTGGAAACTCTGAGCATTGCACCTGGTGTTTCAGCCTGTACCAATGGAGAAAACTTCCCTGAAAATTTACAGGAGCATCCATAACATGGAAGCTTGCCATCTGGAGTTCTTGAGGTCTTCTCCTGGCCTTGCTAGATCTTTGCTTGCTTGTTTGACCCTAGGGACAAGGATCCCATACTTTCCCTTTGGAGGTAGTCTGTTCTGACCCTGCACAGTTCAGAGCAGCATGACCCTAGAAGGATGCTCTTGGTTTTCTCCTGGTCTCAGCCCTACCCTCTGCACCTCAGGATCACTGTGTGTGTCTGTGTATGTGTACTGACTGGATCCCTGATCCCTGAAAGACTGCTCCAGGCTTCAAGCTGTTCCTTCCCTGCCTGTCTTCCAGAGGGAGGTCCTGGTCAAAGAGAAGCCCTGAGGTGGAGGTGGAGGTCCTAAGAGCCTAGGCATTCACAGAGCATGTGATTTTCTCAAGAAAGTCCCTGCACACTTACCTCTGTGTCACCTGTTCTCTGCCTGCCTGCATCTTGGTGTCTGTGGTCACCTGTAGCAACTCTTGGTCGCCCTGAGGCAGAGGGAGGCTGACAATGGGCCTGGCGACAGCAATGGCAGCAGTGAACACAGGGGCAGGTAGCAAAGCTGTTACAGTTGAATGGGCCAATAATAGTCCAGATTCTTGTGTATGATGAGGAAAGAATTAGCAACTGTACATCCAGGAGTAAGTAGAAAGCAGCTATGTTTATTAAAGATCACAGGAAGTTGTGTTCAGGGACAGTCCCTATCAACAAAGGTTCTGGGGCAACTGAAAAGCACTGCATGCCTGGTCAAAGGGAGCAGCACCAACATTAGAAAGAGGGAAAGAGGGCCGGTAAGTCAGGTTTTTAAAATTTAAAGGCTAGACATCTCTACTTTTGGTCCCCCCACTGAATCTGTCACCTGTGTTTTCACTTAGGGCATTGGCTATCTCCTAGGCATTTGTTATTATTATTTTTTTTTTACCGCTTTTAGGATAATGGAAGCAGGAATAACTATTGGGTGCTGAGTAGAGTTAAATGGAGAGAAAGGACCCACTTGGCTTCTTTGTTTCTAACTGTATTAGAGCCAGAGAGGCTAGTGGACCAGGCTGAGGCTTAACAGGAGCTGGGCCTCTCTGTAGGACTGCAGGCTGCCCAGCTCTGGGTTTTCAGAACCTTCTACAGCTGCTTCTCTTCTTCTGCAGTAGCCACAAAAGGTGTTCTCAAGGAGGGCAGGAGGAAAGGAGAGGAGAGTGGAGGATGGAAGAGTGGGCAAGTGATGGAGGAATGGGACCAACTACTGCCTTCCCTTGGTATCTGTGGAGTATTAGTTCTAGGACTTTCCTTGGACACCAAAATCTGCATATGCCTAAGTCTCTTACATAAAAGGGCATTGTATTTGTCCACAACATATGCACATCCTCTTGTATACTTTTTATTTATTGATTGACTTATTTTTTTCCATTAAGTTTATTGGTACATTTTAGGTATAAAATACAGTTACGTTCATCTTTGGGATCTTGTACCTTTACATGACATATCTTGGTACTTATTTTCTTGTTCATTCCCCTGCCCTCCCTTCACCCCCTCCACCCTTCCCTGTTTACAAGGACTTTGTTTCCATTTTTATCTTTTCTCATATTTTTTCTTTTCCCTTCTTTCCTTTCCCCTACCCCTCCCACTTTCCCTACTCCTTTAGACCTTTTCTT